>JANLJB010030005.1:0-12653 GCA_026212285.1 Bursera cuneata | reverse complement strand
ATATAACTGCGTCAGTTGCCGTAGAATCATCTCTCGATGAAACAAACAAGTAGAAGAAGGAAAAGAAGATTGAGATGATCAACCCACGAACAGACAAGGTGGTGAGGAGGACAACCATGGTGGCTACTGCGGTTGCTTCTTATTTTCTATTAACCGCTGATTATGGCCCCGAACCCAATGCCCTTGACCCTGTAAGTTTCTTTCAACTTCAATTTATGGGGTTTTTCTTCGAATATTCATGTTGTATGTTGTGGCCTGTATGATTACTAGTTTTACTTCTAATTAATTTAACATATTTGCTGAAAACCGATCCCTTTTGGCCTTGATATGATTGTTGACATGTTACATTTACCTATTTGTTAGTATATGATAACACTTGGCAGTAATTTGAATCTTTTATTATTGTTACATCATAACCTGAAATTTATGTGCATATTTATGTGTTACCAACTTTGTGATTCACATAGTTAGATTTTCTGTTGCATTTGTTTTTTTTTCGTCAATGTAGTTTTTATTGGCCAACTTTGCTTAGAGTAATTTGTGAGTTGGGTTGCATTTAAATTTTAATTTAACAGGAATGGTACCAAACATACCTTAGCAAGATTAAGTTTTTACCTATCTAATCGTTTTGGCGGATGAATGAGAGAAACTGAGACCTCTGACCTCATTCAGGTTTGATTGCTTGAAGTATGACACCAGATGTGGTAGTTATAAAATTCGGTAGAAACAAATGTTATAGGGGTGATTCTTACTGGCTTAAAGAATACCGACTTTCAACCACCGCTGTAATTACTTGTTGATGGTTTATTTAAGATGTGTTTGGTATTTAGTTGAAGTATTAAGATTAGAAATCTTGTTTGTGGATGTTGTTTGTCTAGTAGAAAGCTATCAATTAAACTCAAACTTTTGCATTAAAGAAATTTAAATTTTAGCTACCATGATGGTATGAGAAATGAACTCCCAAAGAGGCATTTTTAGCTATGAGACTTTGAACTTCTATTATTTTCATTTTTTGTAGCATTAGGGATCTGTTGTAAATTTCACTGTCTCTTTAACTTGTGGGTTTTCTGTATAGTGTCTCTTTTTCTTCTTTCAACCCTCTAAACCATCTCTTTCGAAATTTCACTAGATAATGCTTCATTGGATTCCCGTATGAGAAGTTTCCATATTAAGATTCAGAGGAAGACGATAGCTGGACATAAGATTATAAATTTTGGTGATGTATATGACAGTTTGGAGGTGACTGTTGAGGGAATTTGTGTATGTTGTCAGCTAATACTCTGCCTGCTTAGTCATTTGCTAACTATGTGATTTCATTGCTGCATTGTACTTCTGTTGGTCAGTTTTTAACATATTTAGATCCTGAATTGATTGAACTATCTGCACTCAGTAGAAAATTGAAATTGAAATATGATTGTTCTTCTGATGGTATTGGTCTACAATGGCAGATTAAAAGGGTAATACTATCAGCACAAAGTTCTGTGAAAGAGTTCATCTTTGGAGGAAAGAAAGAACCTCAAGAAAGTCAGGCAGCAAGGATGAGATCCGATAGCGCCAAGGAACATCCTTAGTAGATGTTAGGTTTGCACAGGATAATGACTGTTTTGACTCTGCTGACGCAATTTGCGGATGTTGTCAACTAATACTCTGCCTTCTTTGTAATTGTCAACGCTGTAGATTAGTTTTTAGCATATCTTGATCCTGAATTGATTCAACTATCTGAACTCACTTGAAGATTGAACAAGGAAGATTCCTAAGTTCTTAGAAATTGATCAAATGCTCAAATTAAGCTTTGCCTATTTTCGACAATACAAGTTTTTGAAAGTAAAGCTTAGATTAGAATGGGGGCAGGACCAATGGAGATCTAGCTGGAGACCTACCAGGAGTTAAAAAAGAACTATAATTACCACACGCCAAGAGAGAAATCACATGTCTATCTTGCACTCCCTAAAAAGAGGTTCATAATTTGATCCTATTATGCAGTGACATTCGGTAAGGGTGTATATGCGAGAAAACAGAAAAATCGGGGAGAAAATGAGGGGCTGCACTAAGCTTTTATTAAGCTTTCGTTGAAGCTCGAACTGGCGTGTGTAACATTGACATGGGTGTCCTTTAAATGGGAATTCCACCGCCCTTAAAGCCTTCAAAAGTGAATAACGCCGGTTGGCAAGCAACCAATTTGGCCTGACAGTTTTCATAGATGCAACTCTACGAATCATTCAAGTTACTCGGCTATACCTGCAAGTCCTTTGAACCGGCTAAGCTTGGGAAGGGCGTAGTTTCAAAATTTTCTTTATAATTTCTAAGATTTTAAAAAATTGTCAATTAATGGGGTTGTCGACAGAAAGAAAGTTCCATTTTTCTTGTAGTGCTTTCATCTATATTTTCGGATTTTCCAGCATTTTTAGCTCTTATTTTGTGTATTTTGTGAGTGTTTAATATGGCTAAAACCACGGCCAACACTTTTTTTTTTTTTTTTCAAAAAAGTTGTTATTATATTAGAATTTATTTATTAAATATTGTTAGATATATCGTTCTAGATGTTACATGAACACGAATTCTAGGCCATAATCCAACGCAATCTATCGGCATATTTTACAATGTGAGTCATTGCAGCCTCTCGCCAATTCTTGCACACTGCCTGGAAACGTATTTGATCCACATAAGAAAGACTGTTAATGAATAAGCTTATGATATCATCAGGAATATTGGACCATGAAGGCGCCAATAGTGATACAGCAAGTTTTATGTATGATTGTTTCATAAAGCAAGGTTTTATATAGATTTATGTTTGTTTTAGGTTGACGAGGGAGACCATTTATTCGTCAGACTAGGAAATAACTTCTTGTTTCCTATTAGGATTCACTACTATAGGCAAGAACTTGTGTTTCCCATTAGGGTTCGTCTAAAACGGAAAGACAAAACATAAGACTTTACAGTTATTTAAGATCTAATGCATATATAGCATCAAAATCCATCTCCCTTTTGCCTCTTGAATTCGAAGAGTAATTTGGATTAGGATGAGACAATTATTTAAATTATATAATAATTGAAACATTATAGTTTATGACTTCCACGTTACTAGCGCATACCATATCTTCTTTCCTTCTTTATCTGAGTAATTAGCTGCCGGAGCATATTCAATATTTATCAGGCCATTCCCATTAATCCCCGCATGGCTTGTAACCTTGTTCCATGACACTTCAAAATTTAAGTGTATACATGTGCTCTGCTCTGATCTGATCTCCATTTCATCTCTCGTTTCAACATTCATTTCATGTTTGTTCATTTATGAGATCGTCCTGGTGAGGCCAGAATGTGGATCTTGCACGTGTTCATTTGAATTGAATTGATCGAGAGGCCTTCCTCGAGTCGTGTTTTTTTTTTTCGAGCTTGAAAATTTTAAGTGGGTTTTTCATTTTGCTATCTGGGTTGTGATTTAATTGTGGTTTGAACGACACTGAGACTCGGTTTGACTCAAAAAAACTGCATCGTTTGAGGTGCTTTAACTGCTTTTATTAGATAATTTATTTTATTGTTTGGCTTTTTATTAAGTAGTTTTGGTTTAGATGAAGCAAAAGTTTACAACTTTTGTTCTTATTTTTATGTTTCAGTGAATTATGAAGAAGGGACTAAGTGACTTTAAGGTGGATTATTAAATTGATTTAATAATACCAAATTTCTTCGATAATCAACATTTAATAAGGCCAGCTATTGCATTTTATCTTATTCAAATTTGCTTTCATGATTCGATTGTTTTCGCAGTGTTTTTAATTGAGCAGCATATATTTGATCCTAGATTGTATGGTTGTGAGGAAATTTAGGAGACAACTGGTGATTTTGATCAGTTATTCTGAGCTTTCAATTTGTCTGAAGCTGCTCATTATGCGATCAATTGACCTACTTTGCATGAAGGAAGTGGGTATTCAACTGATGCTGCTTTTGTTTAGACGGGCACAACATCATTGAAAAGGTTTCAATAGTTTCATGCTTTTGATTTGTGATATTTGAGATGGGGGTTCAGTGTTCCTAACTCACAGTAAGTTGCTGGAACTCAAAATTCAAGGGATCAGTGCTTGAAGCTCCTGATGTTGGTGCAAAAAACCGATTTCTGTTATTGGTTATTGTCTTCTCCTGGAACAGGATGAAGCTTGCGATTGATTGTTGTTAACTGAAGTCATGTTTTGCTGCTGCAGAGAATGATGAGACGAGTGAGATTGATTGCTTGCCTGGATTCCATGAGTTCTCCTTGGAGGAACTTAAAAATGCTACGGCTGGTTTCGCAGTAGAGAATATTGTGTCTGAGCATAGGGAGAAGGCTCCTAACGTTGTCTATAAAGGGAAGCCGGAGAATCAGAGGAGGATCGCTGTTAAGCGTTTTAACAGACTGGCATGGCCTGACTTCACGGCAATTCTTGGTAGGCAGTCACTAACATGAATCTTATTGTATACTTTTTGATTCACAAAGCCCTCTCAATCTCTACCCGTGATAGATTATTTATATTTTCCTTTTCTTTACATTTATTTATTTATTTATTGGGGTTTCAATGGTTTCTCCTTTTTCTTTGTTGCATGTAAAAACCTATTTAAATTTGATCCATTTATGACCATATATCATACTTTATTTTAATTGTCACTGCAGGAGGAAGCCAGGTCAGTTGGTCAGCTACGAAACCATAGACTGGCAAATTTGCTTGGCTGTTGTTGCGAAGGTGATGAGAGATTGCTTGTGGCAGAATATATGCCCAACGAAACACTTGCCAAACACCTTTTCCATTGTAAGCCTCATGCACATTCTTTCATTTTCTGGATATTTAATTAGCCTGGTGTTGTATTTGGCATTATATGTGAGCGCTTTTTTTTTTTTTTTAATCTCATTGTTGATATTGTATTGGGGTTAGTTCGAAATGGATGTTCTGTAGTCTATAGGCATCATTTTTAAGAAACCCATTGCTTTTTACACTGCTATGGTGTAGCTGGTGCTCCTAATGTAGTTTAACAATATTTCTAATGGAGTATTTAAAGCCCTACAAAGCTCATGTAAAGACCGAGTTTGATGCATGCTAATGTTGGATCTGCTTTGAGACAGTAATTGCTGATGTGGAAAAAAAGTTCCTATGTTTATTATAAATATTTCACTATGTATTGCTCTTGCTAACCGAATAATATCATTTTTTTGCACTGGACAACTATACATATATGCATTTATATCAAAGATAAAGTGATTTTTCCAGGGTGATATCAAATTTGGAATGTTTGATCTAGTTTTCAGGTAAAATTGTTTGGCTTTATGTACTAACGAGTTTGAATTTAATATAACATGGAAAGTATTTAAATTTTGTCTTGAACCAGGAGAAACACATCCCATGAATTGGGCAATACGATTGAGGGTTTGCTTTACATGTTGCACAGGCTCTAGAATACTGCACAAGCGAAGGGAGTGCCCTTTATTATGACCTAAATGCCTACAGAGTTTTATTTGATGAGGTAAGGAAAACTATTACTCCCTTCTTCTGATACCAAATCTTCTCTAGTTGGATTCTTTATCAGTTCCCCTATGTACTAAATTATGCAAGATGGTAATCCAAGACTCTCAACTTTTGGCTTGACGAAGAACAGTCAAGATGGAAAAACTTATGTCTCACTTTTAGCATTTACTCCTCCCAAGTGTCCGGAAACCGGTATGTACCTCCCCATGAAAACTCTTCTAGATTTGTTTATCCTTAGGGTTAGGTAGCCAACTCGTTTGATGACCTCACTGGGTCCTAATTGCTTTTTTATCATTTTTTTTAGGTAGTCACTTTTAGCATTTACTCCTCCCAAGTGTCCGGAAACTGTTAATTTTTAGTCAACATAATCCTTTTTTATCTTTTTATTTTTTTTTTTTTATGATATAATATTTTGAGATTGACCTTCCATAAGTAAGTAATATTATGACTATCAAATTTTATCTTAATTTTTTTTTCAATTGACGTGATATTATATTAATAATTAAATAAATATATAAAAAATTAAAATAATAAATACTAATATAACATTACAGTCCATAAATATTTTTATACGAAGCACTAAAATTCATGATATTAACTGAGGATGCCTTGTTTTATCCGATAGAGAAAGTAACGCCAGAAAGTGTAACGTATAAT
Source organism: Bursera cuneata (assembly GCA_026212285.1). Classification (NCBI taxonomy): domain Eukaryota; kingdom Viridiplantae; phylum Streptophyta; class Magnoliopsida; order Sapindales; family Burseraceae; genus Bursera; species Bursera cuneata. The sequence continues at coordinate 6,507 of JANLJB010030005.1, read as the reverse complement.
TTTGCGTCTCTTTTATTTGACATTCTCAGTGGGAATCATCTGAACCCGAATTATGTAAGTGTTCACTTTTAGGGCAGATCATCATAGGTGAATTTTAATTATAAATATTTATCTGCATATATTTACTTTTTCTTTTTAAGACTTGAAGATATGATGCTCAAGTAATTTTTGCCAGGCTAATGATCGGACATGGTACAGAGATGTTCGGACACTGACTGATTCCTCCTTGGAAGGACAATTCACTGATGATAATGGGAGTGAGTTAACTCGCTGAGCATGTCGATGTGTAGACTATAAAGTTAAACCCCCAGAACAACCGAAACTAAATCACTAGTGGCTGATTTGAGTCCTCTTCAGAAGGAAACTGAAGTAATTTCTTCTCTGTTTCTCTAGGTAGCTACTCATTTCATTTTACTATTGAAATATGAGAATTATCAATTACTTACTGTTTCTTTTTTTCTTCTCTTGCTTTTGCAGCTTCCTTCCCATGTCTTGCTGGTTATCCCTCACATTACTTCACTCTCTCCTCTGTCCCCACTTGGTCAAGAAGAGACTTGATTGCCATAGATGAGATCTTAGAGAATCTTAGCTATAAAGATGACGGAGAAGTGACAAATTAGGTTATATAAATGTTCTCAATAGTCTGAAGCATTTGTTCAGCATTGTCTTTCTTATAGATGCAATTGTTATTACATCCACGAATTGTAGGCCATATTTTACAATAAGAATCTTTGCGGCCTCTCGCCAATTCTTGCACGCTGCCTGGAAACGTATCTGATCCACATAAGAAAGAGGGTTAATGAATAAACTTACGATATCATCAGGAATATTGGACCATGGCACTTCATTTCAATATTTAAGTATCCACACAACAATACTGTCATTATTATAGTAGAGAGTTCAGAGGGAGTTTGAAAGGTTTTTAAGTCTTAAAAGTTCTTAAACCAATTGATTTAAATAGTGGAGATAAATTCTAGAGAAGGTGCCGTGGATATTGGCAGAAAGTTGAACTAGTCTAAAAATTTTCATGTATTATTTTATTTTTCTACATCTTTTGTGATTGATTAGATACGCTTGGTACTTATAATTGTTCTTGCTATGCGGTGGACTGTGGAGGATTATAAACATCCGAACCGTACATCAGGTGCGAAAGCCATTGAGGAAAGGGGCGGTGACATGTTGGTGATTGTGAAGGCCTTACGTTGATTGGACTGGTAAGTTAATTATCTTTGAACATGTGTAAAAATCTGAAACATCCGTTTTTAATTACCCTCTATGAATCATTACCATCTACTTTTACTTCCATCTTCTTCAAGTGGTGTTGATACCTTAACATGTTCTCAGCTTCTTCTTCTTCTTCTTCTTCATCTTCCTCGCTTCAAAACCTCATCTTCCCCACCAATGAAACGCCCGACAAATCCTACCAAGCTCTCGCTTTCTTCCAAATTTTACCCCAAAACCCTCTTCAAATTACACCCCGCTCTTGCCTTTCCCTCCAAACCCATGAAACCTCTCACCTTAAAATTCAAAATCCACTCTTCCTCGCACTCACAATCAGACTCTGACTCTGATTCTCAGCCCAAAATCGTAACCCTAATTTCAATTCTACGCGCGATCCCTGACTGGGCTGACGGCGTGAAAGAGCGTGGAATGCAACAGAAGAGGTCGTTATACAACCACGAGAAATGGGTCACCCACCGAAGCTCTCTGCGTCACATTCGCCACTTGCTTTCAAGCTTATCTTCCCGCGTCATACTCTCACTAATCCCACCCGTGATTGCTTTTACGTCGGTGGCTGTAGTTATTGCGAGTTATAATTCTGCAGTTGACATGCATTGGTTGCCTGGGTTTCTGCCCGTTTTGAGAGCGTCTTCGTTGCCGTATCAGTTGACGGCTCCGGCCTTGGCGCTGCTGTTGGTGTTCAGGACTGAGGCTTCGTATTCAAGGTTTGAGGAAGGAAAGAAAGCGTGGACTAAGGTCATTTCAGGAACAAATGACTTTGCTACGATGCTTATTTCTGGGCTCGACAATTCCGCTGATGACTTCGTTAAGGATGTGCTTTTGCGCTACATTATTGCTTTTCCGATTGCTCTTAAGGTAGTTTTTTTTTTTTTTTTTTTTTTTTTTTTTTTTTTTTTNTAGTTTTTTTTTTTTTTTTTTTTTTTTTTTTTGGTCTTTTTAATGTTTTAAGTCTCTTATGTTAAGTTGCTTGTAACATGGAGTCAAAGCTTTTGTGTGTGCAGTGTCATGTGACTTATGACTCCGACATTGGCAGAGATCTCCAAAATTTGCTTGAAGGAGATGATCTCGCAGTAGTACTCAGTTCAAAGCACCGGCCTCTATGTATTATTGAGTTCATTGCGCAGAGCCTTCGTTTACTAAACTTAGAGGAATCACAGAGAACTATGTTGGTATCTCTCTTCTTAGATTACACAAAGTTCAAATTTTCTTACTATGATGATTTTTCCAGGGTGTTCCTCTGTTTTTGGTTTATAGTTTGGCTTTTCAATTTTAGGAAAAATTTATTGCTTACTCAGGTATGAAATCAAATTTAAAATTTTGGAGCTTGTATGTTAAACAACTAGGAAGTGCTCTTTCTGGAATGATTTATCATGTATATTAAAAATAAAGCCAAATTGTTGATAGGCAATTTAACTGAGTATTCTTTTATCGATATCTTCATATTAATTGTCTCATTATGATGCAGGAATCGAAGATCTCTTGTTTTCACGAAGGAATCGGTAAATGTGAACAACTGATGGGAATCCCCATCCCCCTCTCATACACTCGTTTGACATCAAGGTTTCTAGTACTCTGGCATCTCACTCTCCCGATCATACTTTGGGATGATTGCCACTGGATAGTAGTTCCTGCAACTTTTATCAGTGCTGCTTCTTTGTTCTGCATAGAAGAAGTATGTATTCATCTCTCTTTGCCATCAATCCAAGATATAATAGTTCCTTTTTGTTAGTTAAAATTAAATGTCTGTTGCATATTATCAGTTATTCAAGTAGTGAACAATAGATCATTGTTTTTCTAGCTTGTTTCTAAATGAAATGAGATAAGAGCGGTGGTGACTGTTGTTGGTCGGATCAGAGAGTACAACGTTTACACTGCTTTTAAGTTGTGGCCTTAAATGAACTTCTGAACTTTAGTAAGACACTGATGCCTAATGATTCCCTTTATTTGGTTTTCTCTTTTTTTCTTCCTTATTATTAATACTATTTTAAAACCGTAGTACACTACTACAGCTATTTTATACTACATGTATGGAGATTTCAACAACTTATTTGTTGGCAACCGCACAACTTTTTTCCTCCAGAGTAAGTTGTGGTAATTTCTAGGGCAGTATTAATCTGTTTAAGTTGTGCCATTCATGCAAATCTATGGCATAGTTATATAAAAGCATGAATAGTGATCTGATAGTTTATTTCTGTAGGTTGGTGTTCTTATTGAAGAACCATTTCCAATGTTAGCACTGGATGAACTTTGCAATCTTGTTCAGAGCAACATTCAGGAAGCAATTGCATCCCAGAAAGTTATTCGGGCACTAGTAACTGCAAAAAGAAAGAGCCATTCTTTTGAGCATTCCTCTAATGGTTGGCGAAACTCTTGAAGTGGACATTAAAGTCAGTGTAGTGCATTATCTCTAGTCGCTACTGTTACTGTGTCCAAATACTTGCATATTCACTGGACCTTGGGGTTACCTCTCTTCTGCATCCAGATGACATGCTACAATTGAGGCTCTGGCACTTAAAATATGTATATATGATGTGAGATACAGGAAACCTTATTTTTCTGTGCATATATAACAACTTTTATCTGATTAGCTCGTACAATAGCATTTGGCCAGTTAACTTTTCACAATTCGCCTTGAATGAGCAAAAATTTAGTTGACTTGGAATCTTGGGTCGTACAAAGAACCACTGAGAATAATCATGTACAAAACTATGAAATAGATTTGCTATTCGAACTCTCCTGCATGATCTCTAGCTTCGAGATTATCTCTAGATTATCTCTTCAAACGTTGGTCGACAATATGGATTTATGTGTCAGCATTCCCACATAAATCTAATAGTACATTTAAGACCTAAAGTTACAATCAACTCTTTACAACACTTGGGTCAACAAATTTTCGCTGATGAATAAAAAATAAAAAATAAATTTAAATTATAGTAGAAAGTAAATTCATATTGTAGGGAGTTGGTTGTAGATTTTTGTTTTAGATAGAAAATTATTCTAAATTTAATTAAAACCATACAAATATAACTTAATATCGATCAACTTCAAAATAAATTTTAAACAAACTTAATATTCTAAGAACTGACGGCAAAAAGTTGGTGAGAGAGGCGGCTGATAATCTTCATAAGCTTGCCTGCTTGCAATCTCTGTGCTGCATTTTATTTGAATTGGAACAGTAAATAATCTTAGAAAAAGGTAAGATATAGGCAACCAACAAGTCTTAATATTTGAAAATCCTCAAAACTAGCTATTTCTCTCTAACTAGATATAGTCAATGCACTCAATTAAAACTGCTTCAACTACTTGCTTCCATCTGGTCTTGCAATTGGTGCATTCATTCTAATAAGTTGTATCCTCGTTGACAAGATGGGTCCATTTGGTATGGGGAAGTATAAGAAATGTCTAAAATTACGGGGCTGGTTAAAATTAGGGGTTTGGTTGAAAAGTTTTAGATCTCCTAATTTCTTGCAATAAGCTATCCAAACAACCTTGTAGAGATCAAATTGCCTCATGATAGGACCCATCTCTCCTAATACCCTCTCCTCATACATTTAACTCTTCCCTCTCATCTACTTTCTCTCTCTCCAAATCTCTAAACCGTTCTTCTTTCAACTCGACGTCGACAATGGAGAAGTGAAGCATCGACGAAGGAGAAGTGAACCACTGGCGAAGGAGAAGTCAACCACCGGTAAAGATAAAAGGAATCAGCTTGTAGGTTTTTTTTCTTGAAATTTATTTGATTTATATGATTGTTTGTATGTATGAGTACAATGTTGAATTTGGATGATTCGTATGTATAAAGATAAAATGATTTGCTTTAATGGTTTGGGGTAGTTTGGGATTTGATAAATGCGTATAGGATAACGGTTAGATTTGAATATGTATATTATAAGTGTATTCAGAGTGTTGATAGAACCAAAAAAAAACTCAGAAACCCTTAGGAATGCCCAAAAAAACCTATAAAAGTCATCTAAGAAAAAACCCAAAAGCCCAGATTCAAGCGAATTGCATTTCTGTCATTAATACTAGACCGATCGATCATACCATAAGGGCAATTTGACCTCGACAAGGGGTTTGGATAGCTGACGTAAGAAATTCAGGGGTCTAGAAATTTTTTACTAGGCCCCTAATTTTGGCATTTCTTACAATTTTCCATTTGGTCCTTCTAGTGCGACCATGGTGCTTGACCTTCATGATCTTAGGCAATATGGTCTTGTCCATCTTATCTTCTCCGGTTGGGGCAGAGAAATCACGCTGCTGGTACATCTGAAGGTCATCTGCACCTGATTGGAAGAAGGCACCCTTGTGGCAATATTTCTGCATAAACCTCCAATTCCGCTTCCGCATTCGTGGTGGGACAGGCTTTGAGTTCCTCCTCCTCTCCCGATCCCTTCTCTCTTCCTCTTGCATGTTTCTCACCTTCTCAATCTCTTCCTTCTCCTTCTTCAACACTGCTTTCCTCTTGATCCTTGCCATCTCTCTCGCCTTCCAAGCCTCGTACTCCGCCTCATTAACTTCATCATTAGTGTCCACATCAGCAATAATAGCCTCCATTCCAAGCTCTTCTGAACCTCCTCGACAAGTAATTTCTTTGTCTCCACCCTCCTCTCCCCCTTTCTCTTGACTAATTCCTCCAGTGCCCGTTCGTCAGCCTTAACTCGTTCATGCCCACCTATTCTATCTTCTTATCTGCCTTTCGAACAAACACGGGCTTAAGCTTAAGCATAGCAATACCCATTTGTTCTTCTTTCGAATCAGTCTCATACTCAGATTCCTCTTCTTCTTCTTCTTCTACTTCTACTGCCTCCGGAAGTAGAGCTGCTGCTTCTCATTGCTGCCTCCGACCTGACTTCTCTTTAATTCTTTCTCTCCTTTCCTGCAATACCTCCACATCCAGTCCTTCTTGTCTCTTATTTTCCTCTTCCTCTCTTGAAACAATCTCAGCTTGGGGAACTTGTCTATGATCATCTCTAATCTCAACACGGTTGTCTATCCTACCCTGTCTCTGAGCCAAACGACGTAGCCTTCTTGGCAACATCCGAATCTTCCTGAGCTGCCCTCTCCATCCTAATATCATAATTATCTTCATCGATATCATCCGCCCACTAGGGCTCTCTACCAGGCCAGTACCATTTAACCTTTGTTTCCCCAATTTTTACCTCTAACCATAATACGGTATATATATTTTATTACTAACACTCCAAAAAGTGTAGTAACCGGAGTTTTGATTGTGAGTAGTCTAGAGTTTAATTAAGTTTAATATTT
>JANLJB010030003.1:0-19354 GCA_026212285.1 Bursera cuneata | reverse complement strand
GATAAACAAACATGACTAGTCAGCATACACTAACGAGTCATTCTTGCATGCCAAATGCCACCTCTTTGCGCTCAATCTGATCTAAATTGGCCGAGTGCACTACACTAAATTCCAAGTATAATTCAAAACTTAATTTTTTTTCATATTTATTAAATTAAAGGACACAAACTATGCAAAAAAAAAAAAAAATCAATAACTCTAAATCCAATAGTTATAATAATTCTATAATTATTTATAATAAATAACTCGATTCAAATAACCCACATAATTAGATTAATTGAACTTTTAGGTCACAAAACACAGCCAAATAAATCGAAATAGATAATACCTCATCAAGCTACCGAAGATATTCCGAATGACCTCAATCGTTAATTTCCGATTTGAAATCACAATAATCCAACTGTTATAATAATAATGAAAAACAAGCTTTTATATAAGTTTTAGTTTACTCTAATATTATACTTCTAATTTAAGAATGATTTAACTTGTAATATTTAAAAATTATATAAAATTCTTATTTAAAATAATATCCTATTACTTCTGTGAAGCGTAGTATTACTCGTATGTGTCTGGTTAATAAATTTCCTTCTTTGCAGTACGAAGGAGCAGGAAAATAGCCCAAGATTTCCAGCTTGGCTGCTAAATATTATTACTTCTGTTTTTCCAGAAGGAAACGTTTTTGCACGTGCTACATATTCTCTTTTTCATAATCCTTATAGGGATGGATGATACTAATAACCGACTTATTCCCATTAAAGATGCTTTGAAGAATCAGAAAAGAATCAAATTTCACAACGACTAATGTAGAGAAAATGGGTGCAATTTAAAAAGGGTATTTTGTATGGTCATTATTGGATAACTGGGAATGGGCAGCTGGATACACTTGAAGGTTTGGTCTATATTTTGTGGATTACAAGGACGAATTGAAGAGATACCCAAAGGATGATCTAACAAAAGTTTTATTACCATCATTACTGTTATATTTTGTTATGAAAGGAGAAAATATTCAAACACGGAAAAGATCAACGAAGTATGATCTAGCAATTCTTTCAAGTTTCATCACTATCATTGCTGTCATTTTTTATTATGGACGGAGAAAATATTCGACCATTGAACTTTTTTTCATTGTTTGTAATAAGTATTGTCTCATACAACAAGATTGTTACATAGGATAGATAGATCCTGCGATATTAACATTTCGACGTTGACAATATCTATTGAAATCCTAGGACAATGTTTCTTAAAAACTCATTTATTTTTTATTTTTAATTAAAATATAAGCATTAATTTGTAATTACCAATTTAACTTGTTTTTAATGCCCCAACACGTATAGATTTAATTAGTAATTTAAATATCTTATTACAATTACGAAAATATATTGTAAAATTAATGTGTATTCTTTTCTATATTTTAGAACATAATATCAAATGGACTCTAAAAATAGTATCCTCATTTCTAGCTTTTCGAAGGTTAGATACAAGTGGTTATATATATATATATATATAGGCATCACTAACAATCGTTGATAGCTCATAGCATTCTCAAAGATTGATAATAATTCAAACAATTTAAAGAAAAAAAAAAAATTCCCGAAATAATCACTATTAACTTTTTCCATTCTTTCAGAATAGGTTTGCCAAGTCAAAAACCTGCCACAAATGTCATCTGGCAATCCCGTCCCACCCTCATCCATACATATATCCTGCATTCTGGACACACTCTTGAACCCACATCTTCGATTTAATCTGTTTAGATTTCATGCGACAACCAGGCTTCTTCTACCACGTGAAATTAATAACTCTATTCAAAGGCAAAACTGAGACAGACCTGTCCTTTATCTTGCAGCCACCAGGTCCATTGAGAATATAGTAGACTCCACACATGAAGAAGCTATTGTGGATAGCCCACCAGAAAACCAGCGCCAGGGCAGGGATTGAGAACCTTCCCAAAACTTTTGCAGCTCCTCCTCCTGTAGCACTGTTCAAATGTATGGACCAAGAGCATCTCACCGTCTGACTTTGGTCTTCCTGATAGGTTCCATCAGAAAAATTCACTTCTCTAGACAATAAGCAATGCAAGTCTGCCAAAGAATGTCAACTGTGTTGCTCCCATTTCCATATTTCTGACATCACGCCGCAGCTTTCCTATTTAGCTGTCAAGGATTTACAATTCGGTATAAATATTGATATTCTAAAACAGAGGTTCAATAAAAGAGAAAGAGTTAACTCCAAAAATTGGTCATCCCAATCCAAAATATGATGAAGCATGGTGAAATTAGTAGACTATAACAGTCGAACCAAGTCTGTGTTATAACCTTTGCAGCCAAACACAGAAGTACCTTAGCAATGCCTACATGTATTTGTATATGTAGCCTGCGTTTACTTTATACCATATCTTTCTCTCTGGACCTGGTTTAGATAGCACAAAATCATAACTCATGCATAATATTCTATCTATAAACTACTCTAAAAAGTTAAAATGATATGATATCAAGTCCAACAAGAGCATCCACAGCATGATCAAAGATATCAAAAGGGGAGGTAATACACTCCCAGTGCTACCAACAAGAGTATTTATGGCATGATCATATATACATAAATAATCATTAAAATAAATTACCTGTTAGTGTTTTACCAGATCGTTCAATTGCGCATTGTATAATATTGAGGAGCCAACTCAGTTAACCATAAATAATCAATTCTGGTTACGTTGCGGATGTACTTATGATTAGTTTGGACCAGTTCATTGAAAATTATGCACTCTGGTTTTCCACAAAATAAGACAGAAGAAGGATGGACCCGTACGACCTGACCACTTGCCAAAGCCCTGCCATTAGATAAGATAAATGACAAAGGATTTATAAGAGGGTAAATAAAAGGAAATTTAAGTGAACGTTTACAAATGCAGATAAATTTTGTAACCAACAGACTACAATTCACCAGGGCACCCTTATATGACAAAGGTCCAGCATAACGATGATAAACAGCTATAGTACCTCAAAGGATTTTTCAAATGTATTTAAAACTCGTGATGTAATGAATTTCAGTACCTGTATGTTCCCTCTGGTTGCTTCAAAGCTGCATTGAGGAAAAAGGAAGCAGCGAGGCATCTGCGGAACTGAAGCATATCATCTCCACAAGAAGAAACACAAAGACCCATTTGTTCAACATGTCCTCGAATTTGACTGCATCAAAGCACCAGAAAACTTAATAAGAACATATACCTTGGATTAAAATTTCACCAGAGGAAAAAAATATGCTAACCTATGAATGTCACGAGCATGTCTCAGAGAACGGCCATTAATAAAATTTTCCTTGCACCATTTTCGGAGAAGCTTTTCATTTTTCTCTTTACTAATCTCCATCCTCTTCTTCTCCAAGAACTCCTCAGATGTTCGATACACATTAATCAAAGTGAGGTGGTCTCCATCTGGACTTGCAAAGCATTTCATAGCAGTTCTTGCCTGGCCAAAACAGGGCAAATTATGGTATCTTCAACTGAGAGAATCATAAAGGCAAAAAAGATAGAACATGGTGCTAGCACATAAAATGAAGAGTAGAAGTCCATGTATGTCATAGAAAACAATAGCAAGGGTCAAGAGCTGCATTTGCACTCTCTCCATGAAAATATTAGACATGTCACAGAAACCAAGCAGAGAAGTACAGTGACACAGCAATAACAAAAAATTCCAATATTATTCAATCAGGCAAGACAACATCATGTAACATTCCAACAGTCCAAGTTTTCCATTCCTAGAACTGCCTACACTCATAATCCATCACTGATTGAGGCACTGAGCTTCTATCATTTCATTAACAGGATAGTAATTCCATATCTTGCCCAATTCGCTTATGAAATCCAATAGCTTGGCCTAAAGATCAACAGATTAAGATTGGTATCATATGTACATACCTCTTCTAGCTTCTCTCGTGGGGCATAAAAGATAGACTCCACTGAGAGCATTGCAACAGTTATCAGCATTTCTTCCAGGCAGTTAAACTGACTGGCTACAATGAGAGCTTTGGAATAAATGGGGTCTAAAGGGAGCCGAGCCATTTGATGCCCAACAGGGTCAGATAGCTTACAGTCATCTGTTAATGCACCTAGCAAGAACAACTGCTCCAATGATTTGATGATAGATGCCCTGTTCAAATATATGACAATCAAGTCAAGATATGCCTTTCTGATTAATAATAGAAGCATTCCTAGTAGCATGCAAATGAAGTCACAGACTTGGGTAAAAATATGTGTTTTTTATCTTCAGACTTGGGCTTGCTTCCGATTTTTCATGTGATAGATAAGTAGAGTTTGCACTAAAGACACTTAGAGGTACCACAAAGAGGAGGAGATACACATGAAATGCTAAAAACAGAAAATGAAAGAAAAGGTAGAACACAATGCTAAACCAGGGAAAGCCTTCAGGTCTGTTTCACCTCGATGGTTTCTCCAAGAAGTCAAACCCAACGATATCATCAACCCCCAAGGCCTTTAGCTGCAAAATGACATTTGATAGATTGCAGCGCTTGATCTCAGGCTTTGTTGAATCCTCAAGTTTCTCAAATTCACGCTCTGGGTAGAGCCGAAAGCATTTCCCTGGTCCCTCACGCCCTGCGCGACCACTGCAGCAAGAAATAAATAGTCATTCTGGATAATTTCCTAACACTCCTCAAAGTCCATGGGTCTATCAATCTGATTTTGGATTCATAAATACATTTCAAAATCAAATTCTTTTAAATGAGTTTTACACAAAACAGAAACTATGAAAGCACATAAACATATTCAATCAATTAAATCCTGCATCCCTCGCCTCCAATAAAGAACACACAGTCACGCAGGCAAGAGAAGCAATCACGTGAAGAATCTTTAGAAACAGAGTGAAATTAATCAGTACAAAAATTCAAAGAAGTAAATAAGACTTCTTTTATGTCCTTAAAAATGACTATGCAAGTAAGCACCCCATATACTTTCGATAGTTGAGAACTTCATTACTTGAACAAGTAACTGCCTTACTTAACTATAGTGATAAGTCAAATTAGATAAGAGTAATTTATTTGCAGTTAAAACTCATGGACCTCTTCTTGAAAATCATCCAACTGAATAAGAATGATTACAACAATCCATCCAGCGTGCTTACCTTCTTTGAAGAGCCTGTGCTTTAGAGATAGGAACAATAATCAATGATTCCATCCCTTTGACCGCATCATAGGAACGTGCTTTCACAAATCCAGGATCTACAACATACTTGATTCCAGGTATTGTAACTGATGTTTCAGCAATATTTGTTGCCAATATCACCTAAAAGGAAAATTGTTTGAATAGATTACCAAATCATTCCTTCTAAATCATTTAAAAAAAAAAATTGAGAAATCATTCCTTCTAGATCTTGCAAAGCATAGAGTTCATTAACACATCAACAACAATATACATCTAAATACCAGGACTTAACAAGCAAAATAGAAGAAAGTAGGTGCTTCATCAGTTACCTTACGAAATCCAGTTGCAGCAGGTGCAAAAACTCGCATTTGCTGTTCTGATGGGAGAGATGAGAATATAGGAACAGTTACCAATTTTCTGCTGGCTTCAGGTATCTGTAGAAGTCGCTCATGCACAAGTCTTTCAACCGATTCAATCTCCTCTTGCCCAGTCAAAAATACAAGAATATCACCAGGGCCCTCCTCCAAATGAATCTGACAAAATATCCAACATGGATGATACCATAATCTAATTAGATTCCCAGGGACTATTTAAAGAATGATAATAACAGTTCTACAAAAACTTAAGTGGTAATATAATTGAAAAATCTTAAATTGGTTGATACACATCAACCCAAATGAAATAAAAATAAAGAGAAGCAGAATAAGGTATGAAGTTATAATTCATAGTTGATTTAGAGGATAATACACGTGCTGAAATGCAACATCAGATCTATAACCCAAAGATTTTGAAAAAATGAGATGAAAATTCAAATTAATTTAGTAACTCGTCCCAGAATGATAGCTTTTTGAAAATTAGAGCTGTGGGAGTACAGGCACTGGAACAGAGTTCTAAATAATAACCTGGAATATGGTAATTAAAGCTGCATCCATATAATCAGGCTCAGGATAGAGAGTATAAAGTATATCAACAGGAAACTGTCGCCCTTGGATATGAACAGCTCTTGCACCACCAAAGTACTCAGAGAAAACTCGAGCATCCAAGCTTGCAGACATGATGATTAACTTCAATGGAGGGAATTTTTTTCCTAGGCTTTCCCTGAATATACTGATGCACTGAGCACCATTTTCTTTATCCGGTAGTATACCATTGCTTGCCTTCTTATCATCAGCATTAGAGTAATCAGCAGATTTTGACCTCGCATTTTGTACCTTTTTCAGCAAGCCCAGCAAGACATCAGTATGTACAGTTCTCTCATGAGCTTCATCAACGATGATGACTGAATACCTAGAGAGATATGGATCCAGTAGTGCCTCCCTGCAAGAATATAAGACTTATATTAGTTGAGCAGATAGAAAATCCATGAAGAAGTTTCGTTGGGTTAAACTTTTTCACCTTGGAAGAAGAATGAGCAAAAATGGGAAGAATTGAAAAATATTACAACTCTACAACAAAGTGTAAAATTTTATCTCCAACAAATCTTCTTCCCTGACTTTATCTTACAACATTCAGCATCTATATCTTCTTTTCGAATCCAAATAAAACCACAAATCTCTACTAAAAGATTAAAGCAATGCCAACAAGAAACCTATTTATGCACACACATCCAATAACATGCTCCTCAAAAATTATTTTAACACATCAATTTCCCACATAAATTTTCCCAAAACTTCTACACCAAATATCAAAGTTAACATAATGTACAAAATGCCCAAACATCCGTTTTCTCCTTACCTCAGTAGCAATCCATCAGTCATGTACTTGATCCTTGTTGCACTGGACGTCTTATCATCAAACCTAATGGAATACCCTACTCTCTGGCCCAACTCAGTACCACATTCCTCGGCTACCCTTTTTGCTACAGTGACAGCCGCAACACGTCTGGGTTGTGTTATTCCAATAACTTTACCATCCCGACAAAATCCACCATGAAACAGAAACTGCGGTAGTTCTATATCAAAACACAAACCATCATGCATAGTTAGAAATATCAATTTAATATGCACAACCCCAACACAATGTCATGAATTTAAAAGAACATTGTATCACTTACGAGTTGTTTTTCCACTTCCTGTTTCACCAACAATAATTATAATATCGTTTTTATGGACCTCCTCCACAAGTCGTTTCTCAACTAGAAGAGAAAGAAAATTAACAGTTAATAAGCATATAATCTGAAAGGAGATTTTTTTTTTTTTTTTTTACCAATAAGCTACTAATAATATTTAAGCAACACCTGAAGCAATAGGTAAAGACTTCCTCTGTTGCATAATCTTTTGTTTCCTGCATTGCATTCACTAAATCAAATAAATAATTAAGCTCCTTTGTGGCCAAAATTAGAAAATAAAAACTTCGTATCATTAGCATCCGATAGACACTTAATTATTGAGAATGAAGAGTGAAGTTTGGGTTTTGTTTTGATGAGGTTTCTTCCCGGCAGCCAAACAGAAAATAAAAGAAAAGATTTTGACCTGGCAAATGAGTCATTGGAGATCGCTTTCGAGTTAGACTTGTGAGTCTTTGTGGAGCTACTGACTCCGCCCTCAGCCATTGCTGGCATCTCCTCCACTTCACACAAACACACAGAGAGAGAAGGGAGTTGGACAGAGCTAGCTCCTCTACGCAGCGTTATGCAAAGCGATTATGGTGACGCAACGCAAGTCTTCCAAGTTTTGTTTCCTTCTAGGGTAGAAGGAAGTCGCTATTATACTTTCTTCTCCCGTCGCGAGTCGTGACGGCGTTTGCGTCAGTTGAAAATTCAATTATTAGAAAAACCCCGTCGACAGTTAAATTTTTTTTTTTAAAACGCAGCGTTACGTCAAAGCGGTAAAATTTTCCCGAATAAAACGATTCGTTTTAGGAGGACTATTTAAACCTCAATAGGGAGCGGCCCGCTCTCTTCTCGTCTGTGACTGCGTGAAATGGAAACGCGAGGAAGCTATACAAGTTGCAGCAGCAGCAACAAGAAGGCAAGCGAATGGAGAGCCGAAGATGCCATAGGTGGAAACAAACAAGCAGTGGAAGCTCTAAGAGAACTCATTACTTTCCCTCTTCTCTACTCTTCACAAGCTCAAAAGCTCGGTCTCAAGGTTAACTAAAAAAAATCTCTTTTTATTATTATTTTTTTTGAACTTTTTGGCTCTTTTAATATTGATCAATGGTTGCTTCTTCTCAGTGGCCTCGAGGCTTGCTCCTGTACGGTCCACCTGGCACCGGAAAGGTATTAATTTGATCGTTTACTCCCGTAATTTTTCTAATTTATTGTAATAATTAGTTTTCTCGCAATTCTAGACTAGCTTGGTACGTGCGGTTGTTCGGGAATGTAATGCTCATTTAACTATTATCAGGTTCTTCAATTCTTACTCTTTTCCAGTCATCGCTTTGATTCTTGTTCTGTCTGTGCTTGTCTTTATCATTTTTTTATTTATTTGTGAGATGTGTATTTGGTGCTACCGTCTTAAAGACTTTATGAGTTTTTTTGGTTTTACGTAAATTTAATGGTTTTGGCTTACGAGTGTGCTCTGCAGTCCGCATTCAGCTCACAAAGCACATGTTGGAGAAAGTGAGAAAGTTTTGCGGGAGGCTTTTGCAGAGTCATCATCGCATGCAATGTTGGGTGAACCAGCTGTCATCTTTATAGATGAAATTGATGCACTTTGTCCTCGCCGTGATCATAGGTATCGGGAAACATCGGATATCTAACAGTTGCTATGTGTGGTGCATCACAACTCATCTTTTAATTTTTATCTTGCTTTCCCATCGACTGCAATAAAGCCTGCAAGCGTATAGTTTACAGGAATTGGAAGATAAAGAATCTGTTATGGTAGAAAAAACTTTTTTTTAGAAAGATTCACCTGTCTTTCTCTTTTTTATTTTGCTTTATTTGGTGGCCATATTTTTCTATATTGATGTGTTACATATTTAAGTTACACTTCAATGCAGACGGGAACAAGATGTTCGTGTGGCCTCTCAGCTCTTTACACTAATGGATTCCAACAAGCCCTCAGCAACATCTATTTCGCATGTTGTTGTGGTTGCGTCAACAAACAGGTTTAGTATTCTTTTAAATTTTCAAATAGTAGGATAATCTTAGTAGATAGATTTTGGCAGCTTTTATTTCTATAGATTTTCATAGCTTGGGGCATACTAAACTAGAATATGATAGAAATAGGATGCCATTATACTTTGAGATGCTGTTCTACTGTATATATCATTCATAGATGTGCTTTTGTATGGGTATAACATGCGATGATTTCTCTGAATTTAATGATGTGAACTCATTTTTTTAAGTTCAATGGAATATGATAATTTTGTAAATACCTGCAATATGTGATGGGTTGTTAAGTTCTCTTAGCGGTATGGTAATACGTAGCCTGTCCGGTGATTTGTGCTTTTAGAAATCAGGTAATATTTTACAAATGACAGTCTAATTCAGCATGTATATAGGTTTAATTCTGTTGGATCTTTTATCATTTGTTTTGGTAAATGCAACTGAATTGAGTTTTGTATTATTTGTTGAATGTTAATCAACAAAGAGTGGATGCGATTGACCCTGCACTTAGAAGGTCAGGGCGTTTTGATGCTGAAATTGAAGTAACTACACCTACTGAAGAGGAACGCTTCGAAATACTCAAGGTTAGAATCTTTTGAAAATTTTTGCCTAATCTCTGGGATCTTGTTTTCAGCGACGTCTCCCAGAAACTAAAAGTGCTGCCTATCATGAATATGTTAATAATTTATTTTTGTCAACTAGTTTCAGTGTTGGGCTGAGGGTAGTATATGGGTGTAAAGCCGTAATGTTACTTGTACTAATTTGTTCAGCTCTACACAAAGAAGATTCCTTTAGATGTGAATGTTGATTTAGAAGCCATAGCTGCATCTTGCACTGGATATGTTGGGGCTGATTTAGAAGCTTTATGTCGTGAGGCTACCATGTCTGCAATTAAAAGGTCTTCAGATGCAAATGAATGCGCTGGTGTGCTTATTATAACAATGGATGATTGGAAGCATGCAAGATCTGTGGTTGGTCCAAGTATAACAAGAGGTGTTACTGTAGAAATCCCCAAAGTCTCTTGGGAAGATATTGGAGGACTAAGAGATTTGAAGGTCCGTAACTTAACACATTTATTTCATACTAAAATGCTTACCAAACTTAGATCTAGGTCATCTTATTTATCTACAGAAAAAGCTTCAACAAGTTGTTGAGTGGCCTATTAAACATTCTGCTGCATTTTCGAGGATGGGAGTTTCACCTGTACGTGGAGTTCTCCTGCATGGACCTCCCGGATGCTCAAAGACCACCCTTGCTAAAGCTGCTGCTCATGCTGCCCAAGCTTCTTTTTTTTCCTTGAGGTTTGATAATTTATTATAGCCAGCTGAAAGGATTCATTTACCTACCATGACTTTAAGCTTTTCTGTGGGTTTATTTATCTTGTCCCATATGATTCTTTTTTTCTTTTTTGATAACCAAATAGCCTTTCACTGTAAGTATTGAAATTGTGAAGTTTTGATTATTATTTATAAACAAGTTATCTGTCTCGTCTCTAATATTCGTAAACTGTGAATTAGTGGTGCAGAATTATATTCAATGTATGTTGGAGAGGGTGAAGCTTTGTTGCGTAATACATTTAGGAGGGCCCGCCTAGCAGCTCCAAGCATAATATTTTTTGATGAAGCTGATGTTGTCGCTGCCAAGAGGTAGTTAAATTACATTATTTGATTTAAATCTGTGTCCGTTCAATCAAAGCTACATATGACTATCCTTATGATTCTTTTTCCTCAATTTTTGGAATTTAGATATATTAACTTCTGATGACAGCTTTCACATTCTTTAATAATCAGCCTTTTTTCTTTCAGCTATTTTTAAATCTATTTTGTTAAAGATGTTTATGATATATGCAACCTTAAACTATGTGAGTAAAATTTTTTCTTTTTCTCTCAGGAAAAGATTTTGGTTCCTGAGCTTCTTATAATATGTTGTGCATTCGAATTTGCGAATGTCAGTCTAATGAAAATAAAATTTATAGAATCATTTGCATGGGCTTGCAGATTTTCAAGTTTAAGATGTATAATGTTTTTCTTTTCCATGAATGGCAGAGGTGGGAGTTCAAGCAGTAACATTACAGTTGGAGAGAGGCTTCTTTCTACTTTGCTGACTGAAATGGATGGTTTAGAACAGGCTAAAGTAATCATTCACCCTGTAACTTTTATTGTTTATTTATCTTGAAACGATTTGTGTTAGAATTGGTAATATGTACACTAATGTCTTGCTGTATTCTGACTTTATGTTCCTTTTTTGCTCCTTTTTTTTTTTTTTTTAAATTTATTCAGGGAATTCTTGTTTTGGCTGCTACAAATCGTCCTCATGCAATTGATGCTGCTCTTATGCGCCCTGGACGCTTTGATCTGGTAAGATGGTGCTCTATCAAATTAAGCTGTTTCCCTTTCTGATCATAGTGTGAGGGTATGTACACAATTGCTTTAAAGTCATGTTAACTTTCTCAATTTCTATGAAACCATAGGTGCTTTATGTACCACCACCTGATTTAGAAGCTAGATATGAGATACTTCATGTGCATACACGTAACATGAAAGTGGCATATGATGTTGATCTCAGAAGAATAGCAGAAGATACTGAACTTTTCACTGGGGCTGAACTGGAGGGTCTGTGTCGGGAAGCTGGAATTGTAGCTCTGAGAGAAAACATATCTGCTACCGTTGTGTGCAATCGTCATTTCCAGGCTGTAAAGGACTCACTAAAACCAGCATTAACAAGAGAGGAAATTGATTCATATTCATCATATATGAAGATCCGATCACAGACATCTTCCAGCGCAATGTCTAGTGTCAAAAGTGAAAGCAAGTCCAAAAGGAAGTCCCTGAGTCCGGTGCTTTCAGTTACAACATGTGTTTTGAGCATTGCATTACTCGCTGCTGCAAAATATATTTTCATGCAAACAAATCAAACTCGAATTGAACTAGCCATTACCTGAAAAATATGCGGAGAAAAATTTTGTTGATTGTTAAAGAAGCTGTATTATTTGTTTATTATCAGCTCTCCTGGTCCGTGAAATATACATGAAATTGGAATACTTAGCCATGATTGTGTTTGCCAAGACAGTACCGAATTAACTTCATTTAGTCCATTTAATTTTTTGTTTTTATAATCAGCTACAGTCTTAAAAGCAGATACTCAAGTAATAAATCTTCTAAAGATTAATCATACGTATAGATCAAATAATATTTTTTGAGAAAATTTAGAAATTGCTAAAGAGTATAGATCTAAAGGTTTTTGTATGTAAATTTCCAAAGACTCGGAGAAATAAACTGTTCATATATTTCTTTATACCTACAATAAAACTAGGTTTCTATCATTCGATGAAAACATTTATAATTCCAGTTAGTGACGCTCCAGATAACTGCAAGTAATAATATCATATGACTTTTCTAAATCTTCGAATGCGTCATGAAAAAGAAACAAAACAATCTTTACAATCAAATGATTCAGAACTTTCTCATAACTTATAAAGGAAACAAATGGTTTCACTCTTCAACCAAGAAGAGAAATACGAAAGGCCACCAGTGTAACTTTTAGCTGAGACCGCTGGTAATAAAGTAAAGATTCCTGTGAAATTGGACTTGATGGGAAGTGGGGTTACAGACTAGTCAAAAGTACCCCTTCAACCTCAAACTTGTGAGTTAAACAGCATCTAACTACTTCGTCAGAAATCTTTTCTCAGTCCCCTTCTACTTAACCGTTTCAAAACCTTCCACACCATGCTGTTGGCAATCATGGTCAACAGTGTTATCAATAAATCAATTTATGGGTGAAAGGATAATAGGATCAAGAATCCATCATGGAGAAACAATGATCAAATCAAATTTTGCTTGCGAATTACTACACTTCCTGCTGATGCCTGGTTTGCTGCTCGGTTACTTCCAAAATTCTTCCGATTTGATTCCCTTGCAATTCTCGAACCAAACTATACCAGCAAAGCAAAATGGATTAGATCCATTCTCTTATTCTGAATGACTTCTTCCCACCAAGTTGCTTTATTATTGCTCAAAATAATAAGATGCTGATAACATGGCATCCTTTGAGAATAGCAAATTAAAGTTTGAATAAGACGCTCAAAATATGTTTACTAAGCTTATAATTCAATAGCAATAATGGCTACCTGAATTGCTCTTTTTGGCAATATTGAAGCTCCATGCAAGCCAAGCATTTTTGCAACCTTCAAGAAACATGACAAACAATTTAATAGCTTGTTTAATGTAAAGCAAATGATATAAAAATCTTTAAGAAATAGCACTGACCTCTCTCAGAATCTTCTTATCACCTGTTCCACTTGGTTGATCTGGGTTAGCAATCTCCCACAAAGGAATATCAAGCAAAGTCCTTATGACATCCTCATCTAAGAAAGGAAATCTAGCCTGCTGAAAACAAATGATTAGATGGTTGATATGCAACATAAGGGGTCAAAGAGTAAATTGGTTCAAGTAGTTAACAATACCTCCTTGCCATTATCCGCACACAATCTATCATCTCTCCCTAGATTTCTTTTCCAAATTCTCTGCATGTCCAATTTCATTTCCTCATGTAGACCAAGCCAACTGAAGACAGCATTTAAAATGAAAGTTCAAACCACCAGTGCAAGTAGCACAGAACAGAAATGCATTTTTCTACAATTTACCAAATGATGTATGAAGACAAATATATCATGTACTTACATTAACCAGGAATTAAATTGACCTAACTTGGTCCGACCTAATTATTCTTCATGTGCACATGAGCTTGAACTATTTAAGTCTGAAAACAATGTTTATTTCTTCATTGATAACATAGACATACCTTCCATGTCTATATTTTGTTTTATGCCTACCATAGCCAGCACATTGCTCATCGGCACCAGAGCCAACTAGAATGATCCTAGACTTAGAGACATAATTAACACCCTGGTGATGCTCATCATCATTACTGGTGATTCCTTCATACAACCTGCCGTCACCACCAGCAGCCAGCCATAAAGCTATTCCTATATTCAAGTCCTGAACATTAAGCATTATATCAATTTCCATTCACTTGGACAGATAAAGTAGCAGACACGTATATCTGAAGACTATCCTGATTATCATCTAAGCATAGGGAAAAAACAATTTTATAAATCAAATAGTGCCATAGGAGATCTGAAGCAAAAGGTAAAACCACATATAGGCAAAGATTACAAAAAAAAGATAGAAGCAGCAAAACTACCCAGTAGATGCATACATGCTAGCCTTCAAAATTAGATATTTACACGGAACATTAATTAGAGAAGAAGACATAACTAGTTAAAAACTTCCTTGAAAATAAAAGAAAACCTTATCACAGACATTAATTAAACTCAACTCCTTTATGGAATAAAACTCTGTACCATGTAGGTGTTAGCAGGATTTATGAGAGACATGACATGCTTTGTCTCTGAAATCAAATTTGACAAATCAGCATCTATCTCCACAAGCTTCCACCTGCATTCACAAGCCCATTTAGGATTGACAATAAGAAACACGGTAAGCAAGATATTTAATTCAATTGACCTTTGGGGTTCCACTCTTTAAGTGTTAAATTGGCAGAACAGGGCGGGGTCAGGGTAAGTCTTGACTTTAAAACTACATGAGAGAGAAGAGAACAATTTATGACCAACATAGATATGGTCAACATGGACATGAATCATATAATCACCAATGAATTGAATCCAAAGCAGTTTGTAACTCACTGCATGAAATATAAAACATTTTAAGAAATTCAAATGTTATTAGTAATATTACAAGAACAAAGACGGGCAATATTAGACCCAAATAGAAAAAAGTCAAGCTGTACCTTCTTAAAGGTGCAATTCCTCTCAGTTCCTTTACACCAGCCCTGGCAGTGATTCTGTCAGGAGCGAACGGACCATCAAAGCTCACATTAAGGAGATCAATCTCATCTGCCAACCAAAAAATAAATAAAATACAACGAGATAATCACTCAGCCAAAAATTGCACACACAAAATCCATAATACAAAAATCTAACAGGTCCTCCAGCTTTTTAGCTCCCTTATGTTTCTTGGTCTATTAAGATCTTAACCTAAGATCAATAAACCCAAATAACTAACAACCGCAGACAAAGAATAATCTTGAACAAGAAAATAGCAAAAGATTAACAAACAAATAGAAGACAGAACTCAATACATGGATTTCTAGTCAAGAAAACAATAAAAACTCAACATACAGAATTTCTAAGAGCCTAAATTAGTGGCTTATAGAACCCAAGAGCCCTCATTTTTCTTAAAAGAATAAAAAGATAGGACAAAAAATTAATAAACATGCTACAGTGTTACGATTCCGTAAGCTAAAAAGTATCCAAAAAAAGAGAGTATTTAATTAACCCACACAGAACATAAAGAGGAAAGAAAAAGAAAATGCAACTTACAGCCAGGGTCTAGGCACTCATTTAGTAATGCAGCAAGTATCATAGAATCCAATCCTCCAGAAAAAAGCACCGCCACCGGTGCAAGTTCCTTTTGTCTGATGTCACATGTAACTGCCTATGCACTCAAATGCAAGTTAACAGAGCAATATCAAATACAACCTAGAGAATTTAAATAAGTCAAACAAAACAACGGCTACAATGCAGCCCACTAGCAGTCATAAAGATTATATACCACTCTAACTGAATCATCTCTCACAAAATTTTAAGAAGTTTAAGATTATACGTAATAAATTATATTTTACCATTTAAGGAAGTTATAATCACTTTTAAACCAAAAAAAAAAAACATCTTTAATAATAATATTACATTTATTACTTAATATTTTTAAACTTCCCTAGATGTGCCCTCAAGGCATAAGTTAAGATCACAATATTTCATAATAAACCAGACCGTTCATGCATAAGTTAAGATAACACTATTTTATAAAAAACCATATTGTTCATAAATTTTATCTAAAATATAAATATTCCGTAAGGGGAAGGCCGCCACAGGTATACAGAACACCTCAAAAATTTAAATAAATATATTCTAAAAATTTCAAATTGAAGAAAACATCTTGCATGTTATGAAAGAATTTTTTTAAGGATTTATTCGTCCAAAGAAAGGAAAAATATCTCCTCAATAGTTTCATAAAGTTATTTTCACCCAAATACATCTTTCAAGAACATAAACTATTACAACAAACCTGAAATATTGTATGTAAAGAAGTCCGTCGCATCACAGATTTTCTCAAAGCATTCAGCACTTTCTGCACTGTCACTGAAACTGCATCTTGAATAGGCCCTAGTCTCCCAAAAAAAAAAGCCTTCAATTATTAAATTATCTTAATCAGTCAATTAAACTAATTGAAATGCATTATTTTCATGCGCCGCTTTTTCATATGATTATCACCTGATTCAGATGATTTCGTATCTGAACATGTTGAATGCATGTTTTGCCCTTTATGAGACTGGCAACCGGAAAGATGTAACTCTCCAGGTTTAGGTTCAACGAAAATTCTCTCCCACTTAATCAGCCCCTTAAGCATGGGATTGGTCCATTCGTGTTTTGTGACTTCACCTACAAAATTTCCATCCACGTTCGAGACATCCATGGATAAACTGTATATCCCACATGGAAGCTCTTCCCAGAAGTTGAGCTTGCAAGTTCCATTTTCAGATTCAGAATCTGAAGCGAAAAATGAACTTGTTACAGAAAGTAAAGGAGAAAGAAAATTACATTAATGATGATAACAATAGATTTCAACCTAGAAGTAGAAAATTTTCTTGCCCCCCAATTTGATAATTTTAACAGGATACTGTTGTTTTCAACTGCAATCTTAAAAGCTATGAAATCTGCTTACTTTTATTGCATTTAACCCCATTTGCAATGCAATAAACAACAAAAAATGAATTACAAGAACATGATAATTAATGAGCAATGCTCTACCAAACATAACATACCCAGAGTTTGCTCAACAGAAGATGGAGGTGACACAGAAGACAGCAAAAGCCGAGAGTCCTCCACAGTTGGCCAGTGAACAAGCAGGCTCCGCCTACCAAATGCATCTCGACCAAACCACATGGTTTTCGAACTATCCTATACATGATAATTAAATTAAAACTTCAGAAACAAGATGCCAGAAGTGAGAGATTCTTTTCAACTTAGAATCACAACATAAAGAAACTTACCACTCAAATTACCTGCCAATAGATTAGCGCCCATGGACCCTTAATTGCTGAAAGAACATCCAAAATAGAACTTTTCTCATTTCCTTTGCAATAGCAAGTTCTTGCATCGCTATTTGAGTTGCGGGAGCAGCACTGTGCCAAAATATGCATAAGAACTTCAGCATCATTGCTATCACTCTCCACACAAAGCCCTCCAAATATTTCCCCTTCAAAATACAAAAACGATTATTATCCAAGTCAATGAACATCCGCAAGAAAAACTAAACAAGCATTACACAAAACACAGGCAGCAATACAGAATTGCCCAAGTCATACAAATTGAAGGCCAGTAAGTTATTTGAGTCAGTTCAAATTTTATGCTTACCATTATAAACAAGAATATTTCCAGAAGCATCCTGCAATGGCTGGATTATAGGATTGAGCCCTCTGAGCTGTAAAGTGGCGCCAATAAAAAGCAGCTCTACTTTATGATTCAAAGAAGCAGAGACGCAATCCTCAGCAACAGATACAATTCGTTGGTCCTGGATAGAAGTTGAAGTGTTTGAGTATAGAAAAAGCTTCTTGCAACCCAAGCTATCAGGGCCTCTTCTCCGTAGCGTTGCTTTAAGATCATCCACAGAAAACGCCAGCTCCTGCACCAACAAAAGCACTTCCTTAACAAAAAAAAGAAAACCTTTTTTTTTTTTTTTTTTTTTGTGGGGTGNTTAACAAAAAAAATAAAACCTTTTTTTTTTTTTTTTTTTTTTGTGGGGTGGTTTGGGTTGAAACAGATGGAACTTACTTGGCGAGAGTTTGGAGATGTGGCATCAACAAAGATATATGATAAGTCGATGCGAAGGCCATAGATTATCAAAGCGATTCCACACATTTCTTGGTCAGCCACCTCAAAACCTGCGACTCTGTGACGCTGCTGACGTACAGTTTTTTGAAGGTTTTCGCTCGAAGTCTCGAGCCTGCACTTGGCAGTGGGGTGGAATGAACGCATTAACAAAAAGAAAACCTTTATTAGTTAATAAATAATTAAAAAGACTCTTTGCCGTTGACGAAGGCTGGCTTCTGTAGCATGGGGGTAATGCGTTCGCTTCGTAAGCAAAAGGTTACCAGTTCGATCCTCGCCGAAACTAATTTTCATTCAAATTATGATTTTAAAGAGAACATTCGAAAAGAAGATCTTTTAGATCTCTTTCCTTTTTAGTTTTTACATACAATTCCTCGATGCTCAAATCTTGATGGAAGTGAATTTGATTCCAAAAGTTAAACTGGCTGCTGCCAGCTATAATCCCAAACCATGTTGAGGAGCACCATATATCATATCACGAAAGGCTAAAGCATTGGCATTTGGCTCTTTTATTCCAAGATTTTCTCCCTTTGTTAATGATAATCATATTTAACAATTAAAAACACCAACCTTACGTTGACGCCCCTAAGGTATATAATTAATACCGACAACTCAAATGTTTTTACGAATTAACAATGACACCCTCATTTATTGTTTTGTAGGGTAAAAGTATCCCTAAGTTATTATTTTTATTAAACAAAATAATGTATTTCTTCATAAACTAAAAATTCAAAGAAAATTTAATAGAATTCCAACCTATAAGATATTTTCTATATTTATTTTAAAATGTATTTGTTGATGGTGGAAATTATTAACCAATTAGAAACAAACACGTGGTTAAATGATCTTCACCTGAATGTTGAAAGTAGACGAATGAACAAGGATTTGGGTAGAAAAGGTTGCTCGTTGGTTATGGGTTGTGGGATACTGGGTATTGCAACTTCAGGATTTTGGTTCCTTAGCTTTCTTACGCATTTAATAGCTGCAAAACAAAGACAATGTCAAGGATCGTCGGTTGTTTCACCGGTTTTGATTCTCTGACAATCAAGTCAATGAAACTGAATATGTAGGACAAGAACAATGCACTCCAATCTCTATATGAATGCTACTGTTCATTACTTAGCCCAAAAAAAAAAAATGTCCCTCTATTTACTCTTAACCCCCGTTAAATTTTTTTTTT
>JANLJB010030002.1:0-19347 GCA_026212285.1 Bursera cuneata | reverse complement strand
TTTCCTCCCTGTGGATTCGATACCTAAAGCTACGCTACAACAATCGCTTAGCCGAAGGTTAATTTTGAGCGTGATCAGAAGCCAATTGTTAGTCACGGTAAGAAAGAGTAAAATGCGAACAGTAGGAGGCTTAACAACAGGGCTATAGGTTTCAGAGAAATCAATCGTAAGGCATTGATGAAATCCTTTAGCAACTAAGCAAGCCTTATAGTGTGCAACTAAGCCATCAGGATTTCACTTAATTTGATAGACCCATTTACACCCAATAACATTTTGTGTGGAGGAGCAGGGAACAAGGGACCATATGTTATTGGACAGGAGAGCATTGTAATCATCAGTCATGGCAAGATGCCAGACTTGATGTTACTGAGCTTGGCAAAAAATGGTGGGTTTAGAGATAGGGGATGAGATGGTGTTGTGTAGGTCAAGGATTTGCTTTGGTTTAGTAATATTGTTGTGTAAATGGGTGTTATAAGGGTGGGGAACATGTACTACTATAGGTGAAATAGGTAAAAGGGAATAAGAAGGACTAACCTGGAGAGTGTCAAGGGTAGCACATGATGGAGGCTGGGAGGAGCTCCTTTAGAATGAGGGCACGACAGACGAAGAGACAGAGCGAGATAGAGAAGACATAGGACTGAGAGGAGGAGAATGAGGAGGTGCCAAGGGAAGGAACTGGAAGATTGGTAAAAGGCAGACTATTCGAGTAGGAGGGGAAAGAAGAGGACACTGGGGAAGAAGAGGAACCGAGAGGAGATAATGAGGGAGACAACCAGGTGGCCACACTCGGGAAGGAAAATGAGGAGTCAACAAGAGAAGAGAGAGTGGAGAACGGAAAGATATCTTCAACGAATACAACATGATGTGAGGTGATGATTTTGGAAGTTAAAGGATCCAGACAAAGATATGCATGATGAGGGATGAAATATCCTACAAACTCACAGGGACGAGATCGTGACGCAAGTTTATGAGGGGAGTAAGGACGAAGCCATGGATAAGAGAGGCAACCAAAAGTGCGAAGAGACAAATAGGTAGGGGAGGAGTTAAACAAGCACATGAAAGGAGACTTGTTACGAGTGACAGTGGAAGGCATGCAATTAATTAAGTAGAGAGCAGTTTGAAAAGCTACAATCTAATAATTGAGCGAAAGGGAAGCATGATGTAACAGGGTGAGGGCGGTTTTAACAACATAACGATGTTTGCATTCAGCCGTGCCAACATGTTCAGGTGTGTGAGGGGGTGACGTAAGATGTTGAATGCCAACCTAAGACAGGAGATGATCGAGCCTAATGGCCTCACCACTACCATCAGTATACACAATACGGATGAAGGAGGAGAAAAACATTCAACAAGAGAGCAAAATTTAATAAAAACAGCAGTGACATCAGATTTATGTTGCAGGGGATATAGCCACATATACTTTGTAAAATAATACACAAAAATGACATAAAAACAAAAACAAAGGAGAGTAAAGGAGCAGGGCCCCAAACATCCATAAAAATAACTTCGAATGGTTGAGAGCAAGACAGAGACGAGGGACCAAAAGGGACCTTATGACTTTTATTACATTGATAGGCATTACAAAATTGAGGAGTAACAGGAACTTTAGAAATTGGAAGTTTATGAGAAGCAATGATTTGATGTAGAATACGGGAAAAAGGGTGGCCAAGACGACTATACCATGAGCAAAGAGTAACAGAAGGTGAGGAAACAAAAGTAGTTGAGAAAGCAGAAGGGCTTGGAAAAGCATCGTTACAGGTTGGCCACTCATAGACATGTCCTTTACTCCGGCCTTGCATCAAGGAAGCCCCCGTGATGAGATCCTTCACAAGAAAAAAATCAGGAAAAAATTCAATTGAAGTGTGAGTATGAGCACAAAATTGAGAGACAGATAAACGATTTTTTTTAATGTGGGGAGCACACAAAACATTATTAAGGCAAAAATTGGAATCATAAGAATTAGGAGAAGTTGAGCCAACATAAGTAATAGGGTCAGTATTACCATCTCCTACCATGACATTTTTAGTACCACCATATTCAGAGTGTATGGCCAGATTTTGGAGATCGGAAGTCATATGATGAGACACACCAGAGTCAACTATCCAGCCAGACTGACTTCCAGAAGAATCATGTGTTGCGAGGTTGACATACAGCCAAGAAGATGGAGAAGGATGGGACCGACAGACTTTGCTGACATGGCCAGGCTTATCACATAGTTGACAGAAAACTCGAGGAGAAGTGCCACGAAAGGGAGGCCGCCAAGTCTGAGTAGAATAATGCCGGGAGAAGGTGTGATTTCCACGACCACCATAAGACGGAGGCTGAGAGGGAGAACCATTGTTGGAGTTCTAATGAAAGGTGGTGCCAGTATTTGTAGAGGTATTCTAAAAGTGTCCGCCACAACCCTTTTGAAACTGTTGTTTATGAGAAAATTGAGCAGTAATGGAGTGGATGTCCTTTGCTTTATCCGAAGATTTGAGGTTTGTCTTATAATCAAGAAGCTTTTTCACTAATTCTTCAAAACTGATAGGTGATTCTCTGGCATGTAAGGCTGCTTTTATTTCTTTGTATTTGCTGGTGAGACTATTTAACGTATGGACCACAACCTCTCCATCACTCAACTCATGACCAATTATAGCAAGATCATCGATGATAAGTTTAATGGACTACATGAACTCAGAGATACTTCCACCTTCCTGGCTAACTTTAGTGAGTGAATCAATAAGCCCAACCAACCGAGTGTTAGATTTGTTGGCATAAGTGTTCTTGAGTTTGTCCCAGGGTTCTGCAGCATTCTTGCACCGTAACACAATTAGTGCAGCTTGACCGGTGACTACAGTTTGTATAGCAAGGAGCACAAGACGATCTTGACATGTCCAAATTTTTTAAGCATCAGCCTGAATTGGTGGACATGGATTTGTGCCGTCTATATATCCCATGAGATCATAGCCGAGAAGAAGATTCGTCATCTGAGAACTCCACATGGAATAGTTACTAGTGTTTGACAGTTTGTGAGAGATGAGTGTGGCTGTGTTGATGGAGATAACAAGAGAGGAAAAAGAAGAAGATGATGAACTGGACATAACCATGACTTCACTTGATGTTGTCATGGTTGAAAGAAAAGAAATAATGAAAACGTGAGTTGCGGCTAGGGCTTTGATACCATAAAGAAGTAATATATTCTTATTGATTATTTTGTATCACACTGCCTTTACATATATAAGAGATCTAATACATAGAAAAGGAAATAAATCATGAATATTGCCTAATAATATATGTATAAAGGTGAAGATTTACAGAATAATTACACATCAAGTGAAGGAAAAGAATCATGGAGAGGATTGACTCTTGGCTGTAGATTCCATATTACGATATGCTTTAACAGATGCTTGACTTAATTTCTAATTTGATTTGAAGTGTTTTAGTTTTTAATTGTTTTGGTGAAGGTACCTATAACAAGTTTTGTTACACAGAAGCTCACTAAAACACAAGCAAACACAAACAATAATTATAGAACTTGAAGCAAGAAACCCAAAACACTTATTGTAGCATGCAATAAAACAGTAAGATACAGGAGAGGCATGAGATTTAAATTGGTTCGGACAAAAATAGGTCCTACATCCAGATGTTGATACTAGCAATTCACTATGAAGAATTAGAGAGTTACAAAGGAGGATTACACAAGATTATAGAGATATAAAACTCGTTCTCTTCTCTTTCTCTAGAAAAGTTATGCCATTTTGACTCTTTTTGTTTTCTCTTGTATTCTATCTCTCTTTCTACAAAGAAAATAACGCGTCTCTTTTATAGGCAATAGTTAGGTCATATAAAAATTACAAGAAAATTGTCAAATGTCGGGTTGGCGTTGCGACGTGATTTGGTCCATGCCACTGTGCGAAGTCTCTGACTTCTCAATCTATAGGTTATTCGAAAAAAAGCCACAGTGTAGAATAGCATCGCGCAGCAGCGGTACCTTTCTGGAACAATGACACCGTTGCATAGAACAACATTGCGCTGCAACGTCAACTCTCTGTAAAACCACATTTGTGACATGGAATCATTTCGTGCCACAGTGTGAACACTCTGTCCAGATCTCCAAGTTGATTTACACCCATAAGTTTAATAATCAATAGCAGAATGAGCAGGTTGTTGTATAATTCTATGTCTAAAACAAGCATGATTCACATTAATACTTTAGCTAGAATGAATGATTGAAAAGTAAGTGTTGGGATTGTGGCTCGATTTCTAATTCAAGTTGACTTCTACAAGACGTAGAAAAAGTAGAAGAAATAGAAAAATAGAGTTGTATAATAAATAAGAGTGCTACTCCTATTAGGATTAGAAGATCTATACATAGACCTATAAATATAGGGGTTGAGAATCAGATCTAAGTATTAGAGAGAGACTAAATATAAATGGTTAACACTCCTATGGATGTGGAAAGAGAGAAGTAAGAGATGTAGAAACACCGAGATTGAGTAGCTGAAACGATTTAGTGTATGATCTCTTGTACTCTCGTATATTTATGATTTAGTGGATTTATTTCTCCATCTGTGGATGTATGCAATTGATGTCGAATCACGTTAAATATTATGACTCTTTATATGATGTGATTTATTATTTAAATATTACTAATTTCGATCATATTAGTTGTTTAGGTTGTTCGTAGGTTGTGCTTAGTATTTCCTATATTAGATTGGGTTAATTGAAGTTTACTTTATCAGCATCAACCTAAGATTTTCAACAGTAAGTACATAGCAGGTAGAACCTTGGCAATCTACAATGCAAGGATTATAATCCAGCCAGCAACAAGAAGTCCAAGTTCTTTCCAATAAACATTCTCAAGAATAGAGACCTACAGGCAATGTTAATGGATCAAATCAGTCCTGGAAATTGTTTGATCATGAAAATGTACTTGTAGGCTAAGCAAGCGATATTAATTACCTCTGATCTTTTAGGTTCCTTGGTTTCTATTTGAGTTGTATTGCTTAAAGAATCGGGTTCACTTCTGAACTCTCCCACTTGACTTCCATTACCTGATTAAAAGTTAAATTAGCTTGGAGGATAATTATCAAAATATGATCAAACATTAAAAGAATTTAGATAACAAAATGGTAAAAATTGGACTTACCGGCCAAACATGTTTGTAATTTGATCCACTTTTATGAGTTTTAGGTTCAACCTTTTCACTTCCATTTTGACTTTTAACTTCTTGTTTCAAACTTGGTTGTGCTGAAACAAATGCTGAAGCTATAAGTAGACCTGTAATGCCTGCTGCTATTAGTCTGAGTCCACACCATTCTGAACCAACCCCAGCCATGCTCCTCTTTCTCTTTCTCTCAAAATATCGAATATTTTCGAAAATTAGAGTGACCCAGAAATGAAAACTGAACCACTTTGTTGTTACAACTGATACTGTGAACAAGGTTAAGCTAAGTAGCTCTGGTGGGAAAGCATTTAAACAAGAATGAAGCTGTAGATGGTAAATGGCAACTTGGATTAGCCATAATAATTAATTCCTGGTAAAAACCAAATTTAGAGACGCAGAATAAGACTATTAAAGAAAGAAATTAATATATGAAAAGATTTGCCATATTGCATATGTGTAACAGGGCTTGTAGAGCGCAAATGTCAAAACAGGTAATCAAAATCCAAGTTTGGGAAGTAGTAAATCTCCGGGACAAGCCATGTAGAGCCAGTCCAAACAGGAACCGAAATCATGCAATTCTGACATCCATGGAAGGAAAATTTGAAGCTGACGGCATAGTCTGGATCATGTAATCTGAATTACTGGAAGCAATAAATTCCTAAAAACACAGTCCATTCAAATACTAATTTGAGTTTTGCAAACCATGTGATGAACAAGTTTAATCAATGGATAGATAGAACTCACTAGGTACAATTGCCTTGAGCACTTATAATTACATGTCAAATTAGTATATTTCACTTGGGGACGTATTCAATTAAGACTTTTATAAAATTAAAAAATTTGTTTGACCGACTTACTTACGGAATCTCAAATTAAAACTTCATTCGACGTGCATGTGTTAAGCATATAGTGTATTCAATTAAGACTTTTAAATATTTTATAAAAATGATAAGTTATTCAATATAGAATTTTAAAGACTCTTAAAAAGTCTGTAAAAGTTTTGGGGTATTTAATCAATATTTTTTAAAAGTATATGAAAGTCATGGGGTATTTAAAAAATTAATAACTTTTATAGACTTTTTTATATCAAAGATTTTTGTAGACTTTTTAGTAAGTGAAGTATAAATGTTGTGCAATAAACGGAATTAAAGGAGAAAATGAGAAGAAAATACACGAGGAATTATAGTGGTTCGGCTATGAGCCTACGTCCACTATGACAACAAAAGTATTCATTATATTGAAATTAGGGTTACATCAATAGAAATATATAATAAAGCCTAGTTCCTAAAATATCTAAAATACCTTTACCATACGCCTCCGCACTCCCAACCCATATATTTTCCCACGACTCAAACGTGTTAAGCTGAAAGATTAGTTGTTGGAGCAGCTCGCGCTACTCCAATAACTAGTCACCTTCCACAGTTATATGACATATGAGCCATACTCTCACCAATAAATAATAGACTTCATAATTTCTCTCTTACTATTTGTTATGACTTCGAAAGACTTCCAAGTTTTATAAAGAGAAAAAAATGTGGTTATATTTTTTTATCGAAGATGCAAGGAGGATATTTTGAGGTAAGTTATGTTTGTTGAGGATTTGCAATCAAATTATTTAACATCGCACWGTAGGATTTGCCATGAAGAAGAATTTGAAAGCTGTAAGAGCCTCGAAGCTCCTTGTGCTTGCTCTGGCACTGTTAAGGTAACATCAGAAGCAATTGACATGAAAACCAAAGAAATTCTGGCGTTTGCTCTTCTGGGTCGGTCTTTATTACTTTACTGAATTTGTGTTCGATACCGTTTTATTTTAAATTTTTTATCTAAAGCTTCTGTTTTGACTATGAGTTTGCGCACAGAGATTGCATACAGAGGTGGTGTAACGAGAAGGGAAATACAACTTGTGAAATCTGTCTCCAGGTTTGTGTTGAATTCACTCGAAAAACAGATTTTTTTTTTCCATATAAATGATTTTATAATGATTTTTTTTCCAAGTATACTGTTATTGAAATAGTTATTTTGTCTGCATGTTTTGATGGGTTGGTAGTGGGATGCGAAGGCGAGTTACTGTTGATTTTTATTCTGAAATTTTTTCCAATTATATTTTTATCGTTTTTATTTGTTCTGTCTCGGATTCCAGCATCTCAAAACTTGTCGTTTCGTCCAACTTTCCTCTTTCCGCGAAATACAGTTAAATTATTTTTAATGGTTTCTTCACTGTTTAAAAAAAGAAAAAAGCAGCTGAAGTTTGGATTTCAATTTCTACATATCTTTTCATGTGAAAAGGACGTTATGAAGTTAATTTGAAGCAACTTGGTTTGATCTTCGTAGCCAAAAGTTTACGTCAATAAAGTGTGCCATCTTGGACTGTTTTAAATTTGAAGCAACGGGAAAAGTTAATCATAGGCATGAAATATGCAATATTGACAGGAATATGGACCAGGATATACAGCAGCATCAAAGAAGTCTCAGCTGATTGAAGTAGCAGTACCCACAATGTAACTAAAGACGCGTGAACTTGCAAGTTTTGCGGGTTAGAATTTGTTGCCTTTACTTGAGCAAGCAAATTGCATTTTATCTTCGTATGTTCTGCTGAGTTGTTTAAGATGATAGCAATACGCAAGACATGCTATACTAATACAACCAATTGTTCTATGCAAGTTGCCTTTCTGAATTAAATGGGCGCCATCGTCTTATGTCACTCCTTAACTGTGTGCATAATTGTAGCAGAGATAGCTTGCAAATTCCAAGAATGGAGCATGAGCCACAAAGTCCAAGATTGGTGGCTTGAGCTGAGGGATTAACAGCGGAATCTCATTACTCTGAATGCACATCTGCAGCCGATAGAAGCGCCGCTTGCTGCCGCTCGCTGGATCTTACCGTAAGTTTTATTCTTCAAAGAATTGTTTAGTAGAGATATTGGCCCAATGATGCATGATTATCGTATATTATAAGGTTAATAATAATAATAATTTAATATAACAATGTGCATTTATATGTTTAGCATGACAAGCATTGCTTGTCATAGTTGACCATTTCTTAGCTATGTGGCAAACGTGTAGGTGGCTGTGAGGGTCATCCACTAGGATTGGCTTTAAGTGTGTTCTGCCTAATTTTAGTTATTTTGAAGGTTAAGAACAAGTACGTGGGCAAGAGCTCTCATCGAGAATTTAAATCTTTAGATAAGTGATGGTTTATGAAGGAGCAACGGACTTAAAAAGTGCTACAAGATATGGTTTTTTTTTTTTTCCTAATTATATATGTTTGATATTGTTTAATAATTTTATTAAAGTATTATATATTTAGGTAATTTTTTTTTAGATTGTAGATCTCTAAATTTAGTCAATTCTTAACTTCTTTTCGAGGTATCAACTATCATCTTCAAGATTTTCTAGTTAAGGTCGTGACCCTAAATATAATTAAAAGAATCTTTGATATATTTAAGTTAAGATTCATAATTTTCAAACAGCTCCTCCATTTTCATATAATACGTAAGAAGACTTAGTATTAACTTGTATAAGATTACATAACTTTCTTTGTAAGGAATGTGGTTCAGATAAATTTCTAATTAATGAAGATAATGCAGATTCATCACCTACATCGGTATTAGATACTCAAGAAGAAGATTTTGATCCAATTTTTGAGACTCAAGACTAGCAAAAAGAGAATACTAATAAATAGAGAACTACTATAGTTGTTGATATGTGGAATGATGTTAGACATATTAATAATAATGAATAGTAGAGATTTATTGTTACCTGTTGATGAATATTGAAATGTTTTTTTTTTTAAATTGGTATTTCAGTTATCTATTTATCTAATTGGATAATTTATAGATTTATTTATTTATTTATGAAATATATGTTATATTGTAAGTCCATGAAAGTTTATCAATCTCTTGTTAAAAAAGTCTATCAATATCTATAAATGTTTATCAATCTCTCAATAAAAATCTACAAATGTCTATAAAAGTTATTAAAATAAAAGTATATGAAAGTTTATGAAAGTCTTTCATAATTATAAAAAGTTTATAAAAATCATTAAAAATTTATGAATAGATAAAAAGCCATTCCCTTAGACAAAGTATTTAAAAATTTTAATTGGATGCACCCCCTTGAAAAACTTGTTACAACTCATAATAGTATACAAGACTGTACTTCTATAACTTCTAGTTAGCCCTTGGGCTTGTGACCCAATTAAGTAAGAATTGATCTCCGGAGTTTTGTTTCTTAAATGTCAGATCTTGGGCCCTTCATTACTCTACAACTTTTGGTGAAAGCTAGCTTTCCTTTGACTCTTTCCTTCCATGCCCAGTGTTGTTTTTTCCCACACAAAATTTTACTAAGTTGCATATGAGCAAATGTTGTCAAATCCCATGTACTTCTTTTGCTGAATCCTGTCAATCATTTTTCCTATGCCTACTCCACCTGTTTGAAAAGAATTCAAAACATAAAATAAAAACTAAATGTGTCTTAGGCACACTTCAAGGATCTTATTATTAGAATTTCAATCTATGGAAGAAATGGATTATTTCCTTACCTAGTGATAGTGCACTCACAAATATAGTGAATGACAGGACAAAGATTATTATAGATGCTCTGCCTAATATACTTATAAGCTTTTGAACCACATGTTGCCCAGCAATGGCTGCAATGATGGCCGCTCCAAATAAGTAGAGAGCTGTATAATCAATTAAGAATGATAAGCAGTAATCACAACAAAAAAAAAGTAAAAATTTCTACTCATCAAAGAGAAGTTAATTAATTGGTTAGCTAGGTTACCATAAGGGACTGGAAAACGTTTTAGAAGGTAATACTCTATGACAGACATGGATGCGGAAAATGTCATGGCAAAAGTGGTTGTGGCACTTGACACCTATATGAAGGTCCTCAACAAGTCAGTCCAGGAGTGGTTGCATAAGCTGAAGATTGGCTTTCAATGGTAAAGGTACAGCCTCCGGATAATCGAATTATCAATCTAAATTAATTCAAATCTGCTTCTTTAATTCAATTATTAATTATGCACCTGAGGAGGGATTTCTAGCTCCAACAAAAGAGGACCTAAAATGAATCCTCCACCAAGACCAAGCAGTCCTCCAAGTAATCCAGCCATTAGACCACAACCACAATACAGAACCAACTGCTGCACTCTCCATTTTGTGCCTACTTCTCCCTTGGATGCTATCTTTCGCCCCCCTTTGTACAGGCTAACTGCCTCGTATGTACTTACTACACCGGCGACTGGCACCTGTAAGAAGTTTAATGCCCAGTATTGCACTGAACAGGTTGCTGTGTGATTCTGTGCCAAAACATGTAGGATTCCAATCAGTTCAGCTCAATGTAGGTTTCTGAAAGGAAAGTAAACAAATATAGTGATATAAAGGACAAAAACCTTAGCAATCTGCAATGCCAGGATTATAACCCATACAGCAATAAGAATTCCAAGTTCTTTCCAATAAACATTCTCAATAATGGAGACCTGATAAAGTTGCACGTCAAGTCAGTCCTGAAATTTTAATTCTTCCATGATGGAAATGTTGCAGCTGTGCTAGTTTTTAACCTTTATTCTTTTAGTTCCCTTGGTTTCTTCTGGAATTGTGTTGCTTAATGACTCAGATTCAAATTGGGATTCTTCCACTTGACTTCCATTACCTGGTCAAGAATTAAATTAGCTTGAAAGATAAATTTTTGAAAAATCATGATCAAACTTAACATAAATCAACTCACCATTTAATCCTAAGCGTTTAGCAGCGTCCTGCAGAATCAGAAACAAGTGATCATGCAGTGTAAAAGAGAAAGTTGAGATAAATTAGCGTAAGTGAATTCAATAGAAAACACAAGATCATAGATAATGTATAGTAAGTAGATTACCTCTTTCATTACTGTTTCCTTTTTCCAAGTTTCTACTCCTTTCAAGAATGACTTAGTTGACATGACTGCAGGTCATCCATGTCCTATATCAAGATATCTGTCCAACAGAAAACTAGGAGAAAAGTGCAATTCATACTAAAAGATACCTGTGAACAGAGTGATTAGCAAAACCGTGATCATCCAGTCAGCAAAAATCACATTGAAAGCAACCCCAACACTGACTCCAAGCACCAACATTGGTTGAAATAGTAGTGCCAGGTCGTAATCAATGACAGGTAGTTCCAGTGTAGGATGCCTTTTCCTCAGATTGCAGAAAACTGCAGCTGCTGATGCACCTGTGATCATACCTGACCAAACCGAAAACAACTCAGGATGAAACATGAGAGAACCCCATATTCTTATCGAAGTTCTAAATTTCTAAGGGTATATGCTTTGGACCCTTTTAGTGCTTCAAAATTCTATTGGTTAAAATAATATTTAGCTATAGAAATTGAATTCAAAAGATAAATTAAAAGGGTTAGTATCTCTTACATTTTGATAATGCTGCTGATGATTTTGAATCAAATCCAATAATCAGAGTAAGCATAGGAACAAGTATGCCACCCCCACCAACACCTCCAACACTCCCACATGCTGCTCCAAAGAATCCAATTATTGTCCCCACAACAATTTTCCAGCCAAATTCCATGTCCTACAAAACCGATTTTCCCAAATGATAAAGTTCCAGTTCATGAATTTTACACAAACACACAAAATC
Source organism: Bursera cuneata (assembly GCA_026212285.1). Classification (NCBI taxonomy): domain Eukaryota; kingdom Viridiplantae; phylum Streptophyta; class Magnoliopsida; order Sapindales; family Burseraceae; genus Bursera; species Bursera cuneata. The sequence goes on along the minus strand of JANLJB010030002.1, from coordinate 7,571 downwards.
GTCTGTGGTTTCAAAACAGGAAAAAAGAAAAATTGGACTTACCGGCCAAACATGTTCATAACCTGATCGAATTTTTTGAGTCAAAACTCTCATTTTATAATTATATTGAACATCATTGAGTTCACTCTGACTTTTATTTCTTTCTTTCAAACTTGGTTCTGCTAAAACAAACACAGAAGTTACAACAAGTTGACCAACGAAAACTACTGCTATCAATCTCAATACACTCCATTGTGATCCAACCCCAGGCATACTCTCTCACTCAAAAAATCAAACTTTCAGCAAATATTTACATAATCAAGAAAGGAAAAACTAGAAAAGAAACACCATCAGAACTCAAACGGGACTTTTTTGTGACTTGAGGTGCAAAAACGCTTGTTGAGCACCATGGAATTTATATGCTGGAGTTACATAACTTGACCCTTCTAGAAAATTGTACCTGAAACAATTTACTACGAACTCTCTGTGCATTATTGTCAGCGAATCTTGGTAATGTTCTCTTCATTAAAGATTATATATTCCATCTGCACTCCAAAACTCTGTTGCTACTTTTTACAAGGAAAGCGTAGAAAAGCTTCTTTTGGTTGAAATTTGATTGTGAAGCTGAACTAGATTTAGAAGGAAGCGTTATGATTCAGTTACAATGCACCTTTTCTTATTTCTGGCTACATTCATGAAAGAAACTAAGACCCTCAGGATCAAATGATTCCAGGTAATCTGTTCACATGTTTATATATATATACTGGAGAATATTTTTTGACTATTCTATGCAAGGATACGGCTATGATAAATTGGATGTACTAATTTCAACTAAAAATTAAATGAAATTTGTAAATGATTACAATAAAATTGCAAATGCGTATATACAAATTCCATCCATATAAAAGTTGTAAACAGACAAATAAAAATTTGTATATGTATGTTTGCAAGTCTTTTTAATCGTTTACGAGTTTTATATACACAATTAACTTTTATATGATCATTTACAACTTTAACAAGTTCATGGACATTAGTATGATCCTTGTTTTTTTAATCTGAAATTGAGTTCTACTTGTGTACATGGTTTCCAAAAGTATTTCTGTTTTACAAGTTCAGGTATGTTTACAAAACTTGTTCAGGAAACAGAACTCATTCTTCGATGTATTATTAATACTCTCTTTCTAGTTTCCGCTAAGTTTCTGCCGAATCAAAACTAAATATTCTTGCTCTAAATTCTACTAGTAGCACAGAATACTTATTCGGTAGACAACTAGATATAGTATCTTCTTGGCACATACACATACCAACATAAAATTAAATCGTTTTAAGCATCAGTTCCAGCCTTCCAGTTCAGAGATTGGAACTGCAGTTGTTCAATGTAAATGAGTAACGTTTCGAGCAAGGCAAGCAATTTGAAAGTATCAAATATATGATAATAAATGTAAATGTTTAGCATGCATGTATATGCTCTTTATTGTTATTATTATTTAATTTTGGGCAACGTGAGAAACACTTGTAAGGCCTGTTTTGGGGACCTTTATAGAAGTTTCAAACGCATGATTTTTACTTTATATCATTATATGGGTCGTACAGCACAAATCATTGGAACAGTTACCAGAGGATATCATTAGGCAAAAATATTCAACTAGAGGATTTCATGTGACCAGAAAAGTACCCCCCAAAATAAAACAGATTAGTGAAATTAAGGGTCTTGGATTTACATGTTATAATGCATCTTCAAAGCTCCTGCAAATTAAGTACATCTACGGTTGTGAAGCTGTTGATGAATTATAGAGTATCTTCAAAGATCCTGCAAATTACCTCTATCATTGAGGGCTTTCTGTGTTGGTCATATCTTCTCGTATTATCAAAATATGGTGTGACAAGGAGTTGTTGTTGCAGTGCTCCTATTGGACTTCTTCTAGAGGCAATCACTTTCTTATATCGTTATTCGATTCAGATTTTTTRTCATTCCATCTGAACATTTTTGGTATAGTGATAAATGTTTCAACTGCCAAATATAATGTCATAAATATTAATGGGATAACTAGTTTTGTATAGCCAAACTAGTACAAGTTGTTTGGTTTCTTACTCTATTCTGGAGCTACTTGTAATAAGAAGTTTGGTGCCCAATACAGCCTTGAACATGTCCAATTCTTCATCCAAAACAAGTAGGATTCTCTTTGGTTTCTGCTAAATTAAATACTAAAAAGCAAAGTGATCTAATAGATTACTAAAGAAAAATATGCAGATACCATACAAAAACCTTAGCAATCTGCAATTGAAGGATTATATACAAACCAGATAGAAACAAGAAGTCCAAGTTCTTTCTTCCAATAAAATTCTAAAGAATGGAGACCTGTTAAGGTTACAGCAAACAGTCTTGAAGATTTTACCATGGAAATACTGCAGGCAGTGCAAGCTCTCTTATTTCTTATCTTTTAGGTTCCTTGGCTTCTTTTAGTTTGTGTGCTTAACAATTCAGGTTCACATTTATATTCTTCTTCTTGATTTCTATTACCTGACTGAGAATCAAACTAGTTCTTTTCAATATAGTTGAACATAATTAAAATCAATTGCAGCTTAAATTTCTTTACCAGAAAAAAGAAAAAGATTTGAAATCAAGTCACCATTAAATTCTACTGTTCAGCAGTCTCCTGGTGAATTGAAACAAGCATGTTGAAATACAAAAGAATTGAAGCTGAACATGAGTAGAAATAAATTGAAACTACAAAGTGGCCTAGAATAAAAAACAAGTTAGGCCAAAAACAGGACAGTACAGATCAGTTCATTATAGTTAATTGAGTAAATAACTTGAGCAAAACTATTCATCTGCTCCATATAACGCTTTTTAAAAGAAGATAAATGGGAATGTTTTAATAATGTCTAAGATTGCCTTGAGCTCTAAGAAAATACATATCAAATTAGCTTGTTTTACTAAGCAACTTGTCGCAACTTATAGAAGTAAAATGCAAGACTGCAACACTTGATCCCTTAAATTGTGACCTTAAGTAAGAATTGATCTCCAGATTTCTTCTATTAGATGTCAGTCCTGGAATCTTCTGCAACAATTTTTGGTGAAAGCTTGTTGTATCTCCTTCCATGCTTTTGTTGCTTGCACAAAACATATTAAGTTTTGTATGAGCAAATGTTATCAAATCCCATGTATTTCTTGTGGTGAATCCTTGCAATCATTTTTCCTATGCCTACACCGCCTGTTTAAAATCCAAGAAACAAAGATAAATTGTCTCTCAGGCATATTCCAAGAATCTTATAGTTAAGATTTCAATCTAAGGAAGAAAATGGATTCAGAATGTGACTGACAATACGTACCTAGTAGTAATGCACTCACAAAGATAGTGAAGGACAGGACAAAAATGATTATAGATGCTCTGCCTAACAATTTGATTAGCTTTCTCACCACATTCTGTCCTACTAAGGCAGCAACGGTGGCCACACCAAAGAAGTACAGAGCTGTGTAATCAAATAACAATGATAAACACAAACATCAAATATTTGATTTTTAATTAAAAAAAAAAAATTCTCCAGTTATCATAGATAACTGGATTGTTTCGCTAAGTTACCGTAGGGAACTGGAAATCGTTTCAGCATGTAATACTCAACAACAGACATTGATGCTGAAAATGCCATGGCAAAGGTAGCAGTGGCGCTTGACACCTAAATGAAAGTCCTCAAGAAGTTAGTCCTGGTATGGATGCATAAGATTGAATTTCAATTGTAAAGAGTGCAATTCTGTTTCTAAACTAGTTGAGATCTGCTTCCTAATTGATACTTAAACTTAATTGCAGAGCACCAATATTCTGAAACCTTGAAGTATATATAATATACCTGAGGAGGAATTCCTAGCTCCAAGAGAAGAGGACCTAAAATGAAACCTCCACCAAGACCAAGCAGTCCACCAAGTGCACCTGCAACCATACCAAGAGAACAATAAAGAACCAACTGGTGTGCTCTCCAGTTTGTGCCTACTTCTCCCTTCGATGTGATCTTTCTCCGCCCTTTATACAAACTCACTGCCTCATATCCACTCACTCCACCGGCCACAGGGATCTGAAAGGCAAAGGAAGTAATAACTTTGATATTAGAGAATCCAACAGAAGAGTTCTTTCATACCTTAATTTATGATGGAGTTTTAGGAGTACCTGTAAGAAGTTTAATGACCAATATAGCAGTGAACATGTGGTAGTGTAATTCTGTGACCAAAACATGAAGGATTTTCCATGAGTTCAGCTCAATTGAATACATAAAACCAAAGTGAGATGTACTTGTAAAGGAAAAATTAGCAAGATGGAAATTAACCTTAGCAATCTGCAAAGCAAGGATTATAACCCAGACAGCAACAAGAATTCCAAGTTCTTTCCAGTAAACATTCTCAACAAGAGAGACCTGGCAAAGTTACAGATCAGGTCAGTCCTAGAAGTTTGATCCCGGAATTGTTGCAGACAATGCAAGTGTTCTCACCTTTGATCTTTTAGGTTCTCTGGTCTCTTTTGGAGCTGTATTGTTTAAAGACTCAGGTTCACATTTGAATTCTTCTACCTGACTTTCACTGCCTGATTAAAAACTAAATTAGCTTGGGGATAATCATCAAGATTTCATAGATCACGCATATTATTACACAACTCACCAGTTACTTGGCATTTTGCAGCCTCCTGGAGAACCAAAATCAAGTGAGGCAAGGTACAAAAGGAAGTTAAGATGAATTAGAATATAAATGAACTCAACAGAAATCATGAACTATTTCATCATAGACAATAACAGACAGTCCACCTTTTTCATTATCGTTTCCTTTTTCCAAGTTTCAACTCCTTTCAAGAATGCCTTAGTTGACATAACTGCAGGTCACCAATTTCCTATCAATATGTTTATCAAACAACTAGAAATTGAAATTCAAACAGAAGATAGATAGTTACCTATGAACAGAATAATTAGCAGAACTGTGATCATCCAGTCAGCAAAAATCACATTGAAAGCAACTCCAACGCTGATTCCAAGCACCAACATTGGTTGAAATAGAAGTGCTAGGTCATAGTCGATGACAGGTAGTTCAAGTGTAGGATGCCTTTGTTTTAGATTGTAGAAAACTGTTGCAGCTGCTGTACCTGTTATCATACCTGACCAAACAAAGGAAATTTTAGTTTGAAATGCAAAAATTCCCAAAAGGGTTTGTTGTGGACCGTCTACAAGTATTTTAACATTCTACTAAGGAAAGCAAAGAAGATTGATTTCAACACCGCAAAAGGGTTTGTTTTTCTTACATTTTGAAAGTGCTGTCGATGATTTTGCATCAAATCCAATAATCAAGGTAAGCATAGGAACAAATATGCCCCCTCCACCAACACCTCCCACACTCCCACATGCTGATCCCAAGAATCCAATTAGGCTACCCACCACAATTTTCCAGCCGAATTCCATGTCCTGTCAACCAATTTCAGAACGGTAAAATAGAAGCTACTCATCAAATAAAGTACAGAGCATTCACACTTAGAACAATGGAAGTATCCACCAAAACAGGAAAAAAAAAGGGTCAAATATTGACTTACCGGCCAGACATGTTCATAACCTGAACGACTTTTCTCAGTGGAAGTCTTATGCTCAGGTTCAGAATTTTTATTTTCATCGACTTTAGTTTCTTCTTTCAAAGTTTGTTCTGCTGAAACAAACACAGAAGCTACAAGCAAACCGATAAAAACTATTGCTATCAATCTCCATCCATGCCATTTTGATCCAACCCCAGACATCCTTTCTCTCAAATAATCAAACTTTCTCAAGTACGAATACAAAGCAAGACAATCAAAACAAGAAGAAAAACTCCTTCAAAAGTTCTCAAACTTGAACAGAATCCAAGAGAGAATATTGTGTTTCAAAGTAGCACAAAGAAGCCACTCTCTTTCCTCTCCACCAGGTTGATATATAACCCAGAAAGAGAACAAGTTTCAGTCTAGAAAGAGAGTTGGCTTCTGCATGCCTTCCACTAAAGCATTTATAAGCCGGAGGAGTTGACCCTACTAGAAATTTTGTACTTGAAACAATGAACTACAAAACTCTTGGTGTTTGTGTATGCGTTAAGCTTCCAAGAATCTTTCACACTTTTTATTTGTTCATTCTCTTTTTCCCTTACTTTAACTATAAACAGTTGATACACCAAGTAATGTTCCCATAATTATTGCACCATTATCTCTCCCATCTCCATCACCTTCACAGTGACCTTACCTTAATAACCCAAGTGACTGTGTAACTTCTTGGAATTTACTTACCAGAAAAGCTTCTTTAGGTTGATTAATTCAAAGTGATCAAGATTTTCTGCTCTAATAGCATGTTAAGGTATCACTAAAATTAAATTTTCATATTAGGATCCAAAAATAGTATTAAGTCTTCTCACATATTTATATAATAATAATAATCTATAATTAATTAGATGAAAAAGAAAATAAATACATGTATATTATGATAAACGTATTAATAAAGTAATACGTCCGTTTTACCTAAATTTTTTTTATGTAAAGCTGAGTGTGGAGTAAGAAAATTGTGTTAGCTAGCATTAAATTGTAAGGGATGATTGATTAAGACATCAAAAATCAACCTCTCTAGCTACATCCATCCATGCATTGATACAAAGACAAACTAGTAGGATCAAATAATAATGGTGTTTTGTATCTATGCATAAGAGAAGGTGGATTCACTTTCACTTTATTCATGTTCATAACTTTGACCTATTCTATCAAACAAATCTTCCCTTTCAAGCTTTAGGAAGAACGTCACTTATCATTTATGGGATTTTTTTCCTTTGTAAATGTGTTGGATTCCATACTCCATTTATAACATTTTTACAAGTGTTTGTTTTTCAATTTTTTTATGTTATGTTTACTTATATCATAAGAAACTCTTTCGACTCTTATTTTAGATAGAAAAAAAATATCATAAGTCTTAAATTTTCAAATTCAAAGAATACATAAGTGAAATAATGATATCAGAAATTGACGTTATACCGATGCAGTAATAATAACCGAAATTATCCTTACATCGACAAGTAATAATAATGGAGATTGACCTTCTACCAACAAATAATAATAACAGAAAATGACCTTATACTCCATATAATAATGGAGATTCAACTTAAATATACTATAAGCCGAGAAAAAAATAAAACCCTATTCTATTTTCCACTAAGGTTAATTATATCTTAATCAAGATCACTATGATTCCTGCTTTGGTAATTATAGAATAATAACAATTAAATTGAAACCACGCCGGACGTTCCAGCGGCACATCCCATCTTAAATTAATGGGACAATTTCAAATAGTATCCTTGTGTTTTGGCTTAATTTCAAGTAGAAAGTAAGTTTATCACTTTCATCAATAAGACCCCTGAGGTTTGCCTTTTTTAATCAACTGCTAATTTTAACCCTTAAAATTACATATTTACCCTTGCTGAAATTTTTTTCTTTAATTTTAATACAAAGAAAGAATAAATAAAAAATAAACAAATTATACTCCCATAATAACAAAATTTCTATTTATTTTAATTAAAATAATAAATTTTTTCCTTAATTTTAAAAAATTTTAAAGTA
>JANLJB010030001.1:0-19338 GCA_026212285.1 Bursera cuneata | reverse complement strand
GATTCCGATGCCGTTTTCGATTCCGGAGTTCAAACCAAACGGACCCTTATTATAATAATTAAATATTTACCTCCAACATCATTTATTATTTTTTCCCTTATATAAAAATTGTAAATTTTATTTTTGACTCCTATAAACTTCTACGGCGTTTTGTAAGAGTTTAGATTCTACAACTATAAAGGACATCTACAATGATTTAGTTCAAGTTATAAGGCACACTCATAATGGGTTCGATTATATCATGATTTAATTCGTCTCAGAAGATCTTTTATAATATATAATTTAAAAGGGGTTTGAATTTTCTTGGAGATTTACTGTTTTAAAGTATGAAAACGAAACTATAAATAGACTTTCATGTTCCCATAGTTTGGCTTGATTATGCAATACATCTTAGGATTTGTTTTCTTCTTTCCATCACCAATCAATCACATAATTTTTAATTTTTTTTTAATGGGTAAAAGAAAAACCAATTAATTAAACGAGGAGATAATCAATCAATCCTATCTTCTTTTAAAAAGGATACAGGGGATCAAGCTTATGAAGGGTTACTATGTGCTTGATTTTGTCATATTTTGAACAGCATAAAGCATGCTAAAATCTTAATAAATCTTGAAAAGCCATCATCCAAATCAAAGATTCCACATATTTTGTGATTTCGTCACAAACGTGTTGCATTTCGATTGATTTTTTTTTTGATCTTTTGTTTGTTTATAAAGAGAATAGTAGTGAGGTGGCACAGCGTCGGTGGGTATGATTTGGCATGCCCATCTAAAGTCATATATTAAGTCATCTCCAACTGAAAAAATGACCTAGGGAGTGGGAAAGTGGGATCATGTCATCAACTCATACGTGAATTCTCCAAATTTTATTAAATTAATTTAACTTAAGATAATTACCAAGTTTATATTTTAATMAAAAAGCTTTGCAATTGGATAACCCTTTTGAGGCATACTAGGCACTAACTTATTATACTCAGGTGGGATTGATTACATAATCTCAAATAAGCTCTCATCTTTATCATCTTCTCACAATATAGAAACCTCATTAAGTTTTGTTTGGTTGTTTTAAGATAAGGGCTGTGTTAAAAAGTACTTTAAACAATTTAGTGAGAAGATTAAACCTTTTAGCGACTTCTTTATCAATATCAAATAACAAGGATTTCATTTAAATTTGGAGAGCACTTTGTGTGTATTCATTTGATTTTTGAAGTGGAATGGTAGCCAATGGGAAAAGGATAACTATGGTGATACAGCTTGCTCTAGAGATAAACCATGATATAGATTGCTGGACCATTCAGCTCTCTCTTAACTTCAAAATGCACATCCATTCAGCTGTGAGTAACACTTCAAAATGCACACATTAAAATGATGTGTTGGATCAAGTTGGTGATAGATATTTTAGATAAATTGAAGCGTAAAGGTGCACCAAACACTATCTTTATAGGGATATTAACTCTGACCCTCCAGATAAATTTAAAAAAAATATTTTAACCTATACTTAGACTAAACTAACACTTACATCTCAAAAATTAACACTTTTTTTTTTCAATAACTAATACTTATCCCTAAAAAATTTGGGGAGTAAGTGTTAGTTTAGCATAAACATGAACTTAAATATTTTCTCAAAATTTATCTGGGGAGTTAGAGAAATACCCCCATCTTTATATACATAAGCTGCTTAATTTTGACAAACCCAAAATCCTAACATATTAATTAAGCTTATTTAGATAATCAAATATATGATATATTATACTATATTAATTAATACTCTCTTTATATACTAAAATAATGTCACCATAAGAGTCTTTGTATAGAATATATAATATATAGAAATTCTTTCTTATAGTTTATGTTATAATAAATAATGTTGTATTATATCTAACACATAATTTGTAGTTAATAAGATAATCTAAAAGAGCACACAAAAAGGCGATGTTGATACTAAAATAGAAAATAGAAAAGAAAAAAAAAAAGTTTGATCGATCATATGATGAATGGGTGATGAGCTAGCTCATTCTCTTCTTCACTAAATCTTGACACGTCCTACCCTACCACCCAAGTAGATTCGCATATTGCGTATTTGCTCATCCCGAATGTGGAAAGCTGATCTGTAATTACCACATGTGATCAATCAATCAAAAGAGAATCAAAGAAACCCATTAATCTTTTCTCTTATTTTATTTATTTAATTCAAAGAACTTTGTTCTCCTTGGGCTTTGGATTCTCAACCTAAAATAAATGGCCATAATTTCGTTTTGTTCTTCTTAAATCTGAATATTGCAATCACATGTCATTATTTAATTAAAAATAGCATTAAAAATCTATAAAATAAATAAGATTGTAATTTCTCATTAAGAATAATATTGTTGACTCCACTTCAGCAAGCAGGCAGGAGCCCCACTTATGTCGAGTGATTTTTGTTAGCTTAGCCATAACAATTGTTCTCATAAAATGATATGATGTAATACTATAGTTTTAGATAGAATGGAGGGTGGCCCCCATCAATTAGGGTACTCATTTCCCTTCATTTGTCTTTTGAATTATGAGCAATTAGGTTATGTGTACGACCCAACCAGGGAAGTGAAGTTGTGATAAACATCCAGGGACTGAACGGCTCAGATGGAGTCGTGAGAGAGCCTGAGGTAGGGTCCACTAAAGTTGATTATCATTTTAGTCTTCATGTTCACATCATCAATGATGCGTCTCTTGCTCACTGTTGATAAGGCCAGAGCCAACAAACACAAACCCTGATTAACGAACAGGGGTTGTAAGTCATTGATGTTCACACGTTCCCCCACTGGGACTTGCAACAACAGAAACACAAACCCTTTTCCGTATCACTACACATCGATACAGTACATCTACTGTTATTGTTTTGTTTTTGTAAATCCTTAACTATTATTTATTGATTCAACAAATTAGAATCTCTGAGTAGGACCCACGTTAAATACGAAAAACTTAAAAAAAAAAAAAAAAAAATTGAAAACAAAACCACGGCCATGAGCCAAGCCGAATGAAGCCAATACGCAACAGGCTGGCTGCCGGTTGAGCCTGTTTTATCAACTTGCTACTCAGTGGGCCCGCTTACATGGACTCAGGAGTCGTCCGTACGAAAGTTATATAATAAGATCTCTGTAATGTAGACCATAAAAAACACAAGTTTGGATCTACAACATGTTGAATATTCATGATATAAAATAAGAGGTTAATTTAATCCATTTAACATTAAACATAGTCGGATCTTGAATCCAAACTCAAAAGGGTGAAGAAGATCAAAGTGCATGAACAACGGAAGGGTTAAGGTACCTGAACTGGGGCTCGTCAGAAGTTAATAATGGAATGATGATGAATATTGGGGTTTGGGAGATACTAAGGTGAACCTACCTAATAAGACAAACCAAAGTTGAAGGAAAACGAATCAGATCGAGCCAGGTAAGGTTGTATCGTTATGGGAATTTCTTGTTGGATGAGCCAATTTGTAATAGAGTTTGTCTCCAATCTCCTCTGCTCTCTCTCTCTCTCTCTCTCTCTCTGTGATGTCTATCCATCCTTTAACTTAGTAATCTATTCTATTGGCCCACCTCCCATCCTAGTGGCAAGTAAATAAAAGAGATTTTTGATGTAATAGTAGCAGATAGCAATATCAGATAAGATTGATATTATAATATTATTATTACATAGAAAATAATTTAAAAAAAAAGAGAGAACAGAGAGAGGATGAGAGGCCATGCTCGTAGTCAGCAGGAGCAGCAAAGAGCAGGGGGGATGAACTTAACTTAAACACGGTCCACAGTCATGTGAACCCCATCAACTTGCTTGTGTAGGACCCACTTCACATACACAGCCCACAACACACACATACTATCTATTCCTCTCTCTCTCTCTATGAATCTTCCTCTTCCTTGCCTGGGGTTGACCCACTACTACATCCCCATCCCCGTTCCAATCCTCCTCTCTCTTATATACCAAAAACAGAAGGAAAACAAAAAAAATTCATTTTTTTTAATTATTAAATATTAAACACTTGCCTTGCCCCAACTCCAATCTTATATATATATATATATACACACATGTCTCTACAAGCATATCATCCTCAAACAAATCTTATATTCCTATTAACACCTCTTTCTTTCTTTCTTTCTTTCGTGATCGAAATCAATTACTCTCAGCTCCTTAACTTTAAATTATTATAATACGAAAAATGGACGGAAGTTCTGTAGAGGATAGCACAACCACCGATTCTACATCACCAACTTTCTCTCCTTCTCCACCAACAAAGTTACCTGAGAGTCTTTGCCGAGTCGGGAGTGGAAGCAGCGTAGTTTTGGACTCCGAGAGCGGTGTGGAGGCTGAGTCCAGGAAGCTTCCTTCGTCTAAATACAAAGGAGTGGTGCCCCAACCCAACGGCAGGTGGGGCGCTCAGATATACGAGAAGCATCAGAGAGTCTGGCTTGGCACCTTCAATGAAGAGGAAGAGGCTGCCAAGGCCTATGATATTGCCGCCCAACGATTTCGTGGTCGTGACGCTGTCACCAACTTCAAGCAAATGGCGGAAACCCAAGAGAATGAGATTGAAATGGCGTTCTTGAACTCCCATTCCAAGTCTGAGATCGTCGACATGCTCAGGAAACATACTTACAACGACGAACTCGAGCAGAGTAAGCGCAACTACGGACTTGATGTGAATGGGAGGCCGATCAAAGTTGAAGGCGTCGCAACTTCGTTTGGTTCCGACCGCCTCGCTAAAGCGCGTGAACAGCTTTTCGAAAAAGCGGTCACGCCTAGCGACGTCGGGAAGCTCAACCGCTTGGTCATACCGAAACAACATGCGGAAAAGCACTTCCCTTTGCAAAGCGGAAGCACTTCCAAAGGATTGCTTTTGAATTTTGAAGATGTTGCAGGCAAAGTATGGAGATTTCGGTACTCTTATTGGAATAGCAGCCAGAGTTACGTCTTGACCAAAGGCTGGAGCCGGTTCGTGAAAGAGAAGAATTTGAAAGCCGGTGATGTTGTCAGCTTCCAGAGATCAACCGGACCGGACAAGCAACTTTATATTGATTGGAAAGCGAGAACCGGGCCGGGATTAGAGAACCCGGTTGAACCGGTTCAGATGATGAGGCTATTTGGAGTCAACATATTCAAAATACCTGGAAATGGTGTTGAGAAGCTTGGTGGGTGTAATGGGAAGAGATTGAGAGAAATGGAGTTACTGTCAATAGAGTGTATTAAGAAACAAAGGATGATCGGAGCTTTGTAGCACTTTGTTTTTATTTTGTTAATTTCTTGTATTTTTTTTTTTTTTTTGCTTTTTTTTATTTTGTGAATGTTGAGAAGGTTCAAGAGGGGAAAAGTAATCTTGAGGGAGGTGTAAAAGCAAGTTGCAAAAGGTGAATTGTATATTACAAGACAACAAGCTGAAGAAAGCTCAAGTTAATTAGATGTAACAAGTTTTCTTTTTTCTCTATAATTTCTTTTCTTTTTTTTTTGCTGTGTTGATGGGTTTGAGCTGTTCTTTATTTTTTTGTGTTTGATTATGATTAGCTTAATATGCTTTTGTGATGTTGTTGCTTTCCCAAAAATATCTCTATGGCGACAAAATATGGAAGCAACGTTTGTCTTCAAAAAGGGTAGACTTGCCTAGCTAGCAGCTACTGCTTCTTTTGTTTCAATAAATTAGAAAGAAGTGATTCATATTTGATTTGCTTTTAATTTGGTTTACTCTAGTTGGAACACGTACCCACTTACGATAAAATACACTTTGCTCTTAAATGATAGTGATTGGTTGCATCAAGAAAGGATAACTTAAAAGCTCATTTCATTAGGTTTCTAACGTATTTGCAGACACCCTTTCTCTTTCTTTCAGCTTCATTTTGAAGAATTAGTAACAAGATGAAGATTCATGAGGGAAAATGTTTTAAATTTGTTGCTTGTTTGTAGGTGTGAATTAACATTGATTTTATGAAGATGAAAAATTATGGCGGAGGTTATCGTTTTGTTACTTTTTTTTTTCTTTATAGGTGTAAATTTAAACTTTCGTATGGATCAATTGTTTCTAGGTTTTATATGGACCAAATCGAACTTTCATTTCTCGGAAGGGATTCAAACTTGTGATCGTTGGATCAATATATCATCGATACTATATTTACTTTCTCACTTGGCTTAAAAATTTAAGCTTTTAAAACATAATTTAACTTGAATATTAAACCGCAATAGATATATATTCCGAATGATTCTAATAGTTTAAAGAAGATATATAACAACTTCTTATTTATTTTATCACCTTCTATACTAGATTGATAACCTAGATTTTGCATTTCAATGTTGAATTACAATGCTTGATAAACTAGTTATAACTCTAGCGACTCTGAATCCATACTTAATTTTATTATTTCTTCATCTGCCAAACAAAATAATACCCATTTGAAAGACTGTCAATTTACGCCATTATACGTGCGGTAATGTCTCATACATCATAAGTGCCTTTGAAGCTGCTAATCTAACGAAATATGTCAAACACGTTAGCTAATGTAACAAATAATGATTAATTAATATAGTCAAAGCTGACTTCATTTAAAAAAATTGAAACATTATAAACCCATATATACTTATTATCACCTAATTAATCACGCTCGAAGCTCCACAAAATCATCATTTGACGGGTAGGAGAGGACTCTGAATGTGATAACTGATAACCAAGAACAAAAGGATTTGACTCCATTAGTATTTTAATGGATGGTAAAGATCTGTTCACAGTTTGGTCTTTTTCTCTGAATCTTCTCCGTTGTTTCCAAATTGCATGAACCCTCAGCTGAAGGAATGCTAGTTGTAATTGATGTGATGGGGTCGGGTGGATCGATTTCTTGCATTATTTTCAACAGCAACTTGCCCATATTTAAAATTTAGTTAAATTCTACACAGATTCAATTTTTTCAGATGGGGTATATCAAAATCAAAAGTTCGTTCTAATTAAGTTGGAAGCCAACCACACAAACAGAAAGAGAGATTGATGGATGACTTTTCCCCAAACCCAACCTGAAATGTGTTGACCTATACTCTAACTCTACTTAGTAGCTCTAGTTAGCCATGGGTCCACGCTTGTTTCTCTTTCCAATTAGAGCACAGCACAGCCATATACGACTAAAGACTTTCTCTCCCCCGCAGATTTTCAGCCAATTTTAAGTTGAAACTTTCAATTCTGCTGCTTGCTTTGGATCTTCATTTGCCTCTGGGTGTCTGTTATGTGTCTGTTTATGTGTGAGTTAGGCCTTATTTGACTGGGCATTTGGGTAACAATCATGTCTGTCCCATATTTTAGTTTTTGGCTTGACCTTCCGTTTCCAATCTTAGTCAAGTATGTGTATGTAAATGTTTCACTCTGATGTCAAATCTCCTGTATTTATTACATTCACAAATCATAATAAATGTTTTGATTAATTATTCTACCGTGACAGCACCTGGCAAAATGAAACCTATTCAGATTACTTTATAACAAATAAATGAAGTGTCAGGCTTGGCATTAAGTAAATTGAAAAATAATTTTATTATTTTAGTTTATTAAGCTATTTTTAGAATTATATAATACTATTATGTTTTACCTAAAATAAAATTATTTTACTAAAAAAATAAATTAAATTCATAATTTTTCATATTAGAATTGATTTTTAAAATTTTAGTGTTTAATTCACTTTTAAAAGGGTAAAACAAATGTATAGTGGTCGTTTTGGTGTCTGGTGTATGATTTTGTTATTTCTGAAAACACAAGTACTCCTTGAAAAAAAATCGTAAGGGTGGATTATTTTCCCTCAACATAATTTAGTCTACTTGAAATGGAAATGGGTCTATAAAGTAAATAAGGGGAGATTATTTAGTACCAGGCCTTTTTTACGTTATTTTTAATTGGTGGTTGCTAAAGTAACAATTATTTCTAAGCTTAGAACAAGCCCATAATTTGAAATTTTTGTTGGCCCAGGCCCAGCTTCATTCTCCCTAAAACCGAAGCTAAGAAGCCTCTATTGTTATCTTCTTCTCCTCTCTGTGTGCACCAAGAATGGCATTTACTACTTCCCTTTCCCATGGCTCAGCTTCCTTATTACATGGAGAACCCTCAAAGTCAAAGTCAAACTCATGCTCAACTCTTTTCATGGGCGCCCCTCTCAGCTTCTCTCCCCCTACTCTCTCTGGTCAGTCACTCTTCACTCTCCTCTATTTTATTATTATTATTTTTCTAATTTCTCTAAATGACTCTGAACATGTTTAATTTTATGACACTAATTATATCTCAAACATTACTTTATTATATTATTTTGTGAATTTAGGTAAACAATCATGTAGTGGAAAGAAACTTGTTGTTCATTCAAAGAAGGTTTCTGGTTTAGAGGAGGCCATGAGAATAAGGAGGTACTTTTGCTTTTAGTGATGAAATATTATCCTATGCTATCACGAGTAGTGTGACATGGTTTAGTTTAGTGTAGTTCTTGATGACATTAAGCTTAAAAAGCTCTGTAAAATGTTTTTTAAAAGCTTGAATAGTCATCATTTGCTATGGAATATGTTCTCTTTGTAAGTTAATACGTGGAGGGGAGCAAGCATCATTCGAATCATTTCTTACTCATGTTGCGTTTAAAGTCTCTTAAGTGACTTAACTGGTAATAAACTTGGTGAAAGAATTGCAAAAATAGACCCAATCTTAGGGGTGCATTTGATAACTAATCCAGGCACTGAAACATGACCGTCCGATGTTTGACACTCAACAGCTGACGTGTGCTGTCGAGCGCTTCAGTCTCTAGCACTCGATGTCAGATGCATCAAAAAAGACTTGTCAGATATGATTGCAAAAGACCGAAAAAAAATCATTTGATTGCTGGTCTGTCAGATACAGTCATGGGGCATAAATTTTAAGAAGAGGGTCAATTTTTTACAAGAGTCCCCCTTTGAGTCATTATTTTTAGTTTCTCCAAACTTGGGCTGCGTTTAAGGACAGATTTCAGAGATTAGAATACTATTAGTTATCTTTAGATAGAATTTGGATACAATATCATGAAGAGTGTAAACACCTAACCAAAAAATTCTTTTGAAAATTAATTTTTACTTATATTCCTTTTCGTAAAAAACTGAGGATGGTAATCCCTTTGCAAATGAAACGTGCTCTTCATTTATTTTCATTCTTGTTCTGCAATGAGTCTACACTCATTGTCTTGTTGTGCTTCTGAAATTGAGTATTATTTTGACAAATAGATGAATAGGAAGAGAAAGGAAATTGTGCGGGCGGAAGAAACTCATAATCTATAACTCTAAGGCTTCTAGCTACTGAATTCGCAATCATTGAGACTAGAGATTTTGTGTTTTTGAAGCAATTAATTGTTTTGGTGTTTGGCTTGTGGTGCTATTAAGCATGCAAGGGGATTTACAAGTCCAAAACATGTATCTGCAACAACTTAAGTGATTTTATCACCTTTTAAAAGATTGAAGTTGCAATAAATCTCTCTTTAAGTGCTTTTGGATTTGGAATATGTTCCTAATTGATGTGCTTCATAAGAAGATGAGGATTTGATTCATTTATGTAGTTTGTTTTGTCTATAACTAAATCGTTTCTCCATATTATTTACCTGAAATTTTTATATGTGATTTGAAGTTATTCTATTAGTCCATGTACGCCTCATTGATTGATGCTTCATCATCTGTAGAGAACGTGAGCTTCAAAGTACAACAAAGTTTAGAAAAAGGCCTCCTTTGAGGCGTGGAAAGGTATCACCACGTCTTCCTGTGCCTGATCACATTCCAAAGCCTCCTTATCTAAGTTCAAATTTGCTGCCAGAACTTTCACCTGAGTTCCAGATTCATGATTCTGAAGGCATCACTAAAATGAGGGCTGCATGTGAGCTTGCTGCTCGAGTCTTAAACTATGCTGGAACTTTGGTTAGGGTGAGAAATTGCTGTATCTTTAATTTTCTGTCCTCTTGAGTATGAATACAACTTAAGAACTTTTTATTTATGAAAAATTTTAGCTATATTAACTACCATATTAGCTGGTCTACATGCAACTAATTGTCCCGATGAATATGTAAAGCTAAGCCCCGTTCAGGGGAAAAAGTATGTACTTGGTTAGCATTTCAGAAAGATGCAATTCTCTAGATTTTTAATGTTCATGTACAAATTTTGTTATTTTTGGTGGTTAGATTCTTATCTTTACCTGTTCATGTTGTACTATAAAAGCAGAATACCTCTTGAAAGTTCCCGTTATGGTGATCAGAAAATTGACATAAAACCTTCTTTCTTGATCGTATGGGATAATAAATTTCTCTATTAAATAATGGATATAAGTATGTTCTCATTTAATTGTTGCATTTACTTGTCTTGGCCATTTTATCCTTGAGCTCTTAACTGGACATGTTGATCTTTCATTTACATTTCATTTCTTTGTTTTAAATCATATCAGCCATCAGTGACAACAAATGAAATTGACAAAGCAGTGCACCAAATGATCATCGAGGCTGGTGCTTATCCTTCACCTCTTGGTTATGGAGGATTCCCCAAGAGCGTATGTACATCTGTTAATGAGTGCATGTGTCATGGAATACCGGATTCTCGCCAGCTACAGGTCTGGCCTGTGCCTATTTGTTATTTGTAGGATATTTATTTATGTTGTTATTGATGATTGTTCTCTCTGCAGGACGGTGACATAATAAACATTGACGTGACTGTCTATTTAAATGTATGTTCTTAATTACTATTTTCCTAGCCTGTTTACATATTTGATTGATATCATCCTAATTTAATATGTTAATTGATTGCCTAGAATTGATGGTCTCAAGCATGTATATTGTAATTACTAATCTCATCATCTTATATGATCTATGCCAGTCTACACGTTTGTATGCTTATTATGGCATTGGGTTATCAGAAGGGGAAAATAATTTACGTTAAGGATGGTTGGAACTGTAAATCAGTGATATAAACATGCTTTGAACTTTGTTCAGTAATTTTTTTCTACCATATTTTGGTTGATTGATATCTTTAGCCAACATGTATTTTATTGCCTTTTTTCGCTTAAAATATCTTTCTGCACTTTAACAATATGGAATTTTGGCTAAAAAAAGGAAGAAATTGTGTTCCTTAAATACTTAATTATCTAAGACATGGGTCATGTAACATAACTCTCAAGTTTCTTGGTTTAGAGGAATTTCAGCAATTGAAGAGTGAAAGCTGATTTGTCTCTGTATGAAATGCTTCCTTGTTCTTTAGGGTTACCATGGAGACACATCAAAGACGTTTCTTTGTGGCAATGTCAGTGATGCACTTAAACGCCTTGTGAAGGTAAATTTTTATTATTTTGGGAGAATAGCAATTTCTGTTTCTTACATACCCCAGTAACTGTCAGATTATCCTTACAATTATTAGAAATGCTTGTAATATCTGTCTGTGCTTTGCAGTTAGTTGTACAAATCCTTCTTTGCTGTTTTTGTATTTTATATTTATATATACACCTTATGCGAAGGACATGAATTATCTTTCACATCAAGTGTTGGATTTTATCTAGATGTTTTCTACATTATGATCTTGTGGTAGGTAACTGAAGAGTGCATGGAGAAAGGTATAGCAGTTTGTAAAGATGGTGCTAGTTTCAAGAAAATCGGAAAGAGAATCAGGTGTAATTTCCTTCCTTCATAAAATGTTTGGAAAGAAAGAAACATTTCTATAGATGAAACAGTGTTTCAAAACCTTACCAGTAAAGATATGATTCGATGTCCAGTTGTTTATTACGATAGGGTTGGAGACTCCATTCATGGTGTGAGTAATTTACATAAGCTACATGACAAAATGAAGAGGATACTTGGTGCAATTACCTGTTTGAGTAGCATTAAAGCAATAACTTACTACTTTTCAGTATTTGTATGGATGATTATAATTTTCTTTGTTGAGCTTATTTGCATGTTGTGCTTTCAACCTTGAAGGATATGTTTAATTTTCGAAAGATATAAGCTTAGGGCTTTCTTATAAAGTTTCTTATGAAAGTGACTAGGGTCACACAATATAACAAAGTTACTTTGAAATATTATGCAATCTCTGTTATTAATGAAAAATTTCAACTCTATCTACTAGGTCAGACTTAAATTGAAGATACTATATATATTGTTGAAGATTCTGCCTGATTAATTGTGAGGTTATAGTGAAGATTTTCCAGATACGACCTCAATTACTTAAGATTGATCCTGCAGATCTTACCTTAATTAACTGGGATTGACTTTCCTAATTGTGTATTGATTTGTTTTTAATTTTTTTATTGTGATTTGTTTCCTTTTATCCATAGTTTTCTTTCCTAACCTAGGTGCCCATCTTTATCTATAACTATGTACTTTTTCTCATTCATGAAATATAACTTTCTAGAGTAGTTTCTTTTTCATAGTATCATAGTTATATTAACCCAACAATCATAGGTTTGAATCCCCTCCTTATGTTTGGTCCATTTGTAAGACCCGTTGAGGTATGTGAGGCTTAGTTCATGTTGTAAGTATACGTGAGAGAGTGTATTAGAGGCTTAAAATATTAGAGTTAAGTCTACATCTACAAACTTAAGCTTTTAGAAAAATGATTATATATATAAAAAATAAAATTTTTTACTGATAGAGCTAGATATTGGGATAGATCAAATCTCCCTAGAACTTGTGAATTGGTCAATACTGGGGTAATTTGGTTGATAGACATAGGTAAGAGATTTACTCTGAAATATATATTAGAACGTTTAGTGGCATAGAGAATGATTCTATTCTTGTTCAAATTTTAGTAAAAACCATCTTCTAGTTATTATTCTTACACGAGTTATCTCTTTCTTTTCACTATTTATATTTATTCTGAAAATATAGTTTAAAAAGGTTTGAAGTCCACTGGAAATATTCCCTTCCATCAATATTCATGACCCAAGTTCGTTTTGTTGCACATTTGCTGATTGGGCATAAATTACTGTTTATATACATTTCTTAGTGATGGAAGCAAATGATTGCTGCCTTAGATAACCCCTAATTTATCACAAGTCACAACTAAATGCTTTAAATCAATTAGCATAGTGGCTTAAGGATTAACATTTGTGAAAATGGCTTATTATTGATGTATTTCCTGCATAAATTGAAATTTTTACAAAGGTGGCACCAGGGAGCTGCTGATCCAAAGGCAGGTCATTTTATTTATTTATGAGATTCCTATTATATGTTTCTTACATATGCTTCTTGAAGACAAGTTTCTTAGAATGAACTAATGATATATATGGTGAATCCTTTTATTTTGTATGTCTTTCATGATATGATGGACTTGTCAATTGTTATGCTTGTTAACATTTTAACTGAATTATTGCATCAGTGAGCATGCTGAGAAGTATAACTATGGTGTAGTGGAGCGTTTTGTTGGGCATGGTGTAGGGAAAGTGTTTCATTCTGAACCAATCATATTACATCATCGTAAGTAATCTTTTGATATTTTTTTTTTTTGCATATATATTTTGCCAAGTTTAAACATTTACAAATAACTAGGAAAAGTTTAAACTGTTCTTAGATGCATCAACACATAAAGCTACATGATTGATAGGGAACCTGTTAAAATGGAAAGGGGAGAAAACTTTGAGATAATTCTTTACAGAGAAAAGTTTGTAATCAATAAATAATCAACATTGTAGAAGAAAAAAACAACAAATTGAAAAAGACCGTCTCTATAGTGGGCAAAACCCTAACTAGAATAAGGAAACAATTCTAGTAGAAAGTCAAAATCTCTAAATAAATCTCCTAATTATGAAATCGCTGAAAAAATATAACCTAATAATTAATATGTATGTTTAAATCAATTATCCCCTGCCTAAAATAACTTGTCTCCTAACGAGTGAGACTACAAATAAGAGTCTAAGGCAAAGGAATCAATGTGGTGAAGCTCATCCTTAGGAAGTCAAGTATCATCCATCGAAAGCATAAGCACAAGAAGACTGATGGATAATTCCCTGGGAAGACATGAATTGAGTAAAAGGTGTAGAAAAATATTCACGTGTATTATTACTTCGTAACACACGAATAACAGTATGAAATTGAGTCTTAACTTCTTTACAAAAAGGATTCAAATATAGAAAAACTCTGAACGAGCTTTCATAAAAAATAACCATGTGCAACGAGAAAAATCGTCAATAAATGTAACAAAATACCGAAATCCGAGATTCGACAAAGGTCCCATACATTGGAATGGATTAACTCAAAAGGGGATGCAGCCCGTTGACTAACACACTTTGAAAATGAACTACGAGAATGTTTTCCAAGCTAACAGGATCCACAACTTAAAGTCGATAATGTAGATAGACCAAAAACCATTTTTTGAAGTTTCAATAAACTGCAATGGCCTAAACGATTATGATTGAGTCATGGAGAGTCAGAAACAGTGCATGCTATAGGAGCGGAAGGTATGTGGAGATGATAGAGATCCTGTGACTCATGTCTTATGCCAATCATCCGTCCCGTACCTTGATTCTGTATAACAACAGAGTTATTTTTAAAAGTGATAGAACAATTTAAAGTATGGTAAGTTTATTGACATATACAAGGTTAAAAGGACAAGTAATAATATAAAAAACAGAATCTAAGGGCAAGGAGGGAAGCGGATGTGCACGTCCGACTGCTTTAACTATAGTTTTGTAGATCCATTAGCTAAAGTGACAGAGATGTGGCATTAGTACAATGAGAAAGTAAACAAGGATTATCAGAGATATGATTAGTAGCACTAGAATTAAGGACCCATGTACTGAGAGGAGATGATTGAGTGAGACAAGCAATTGAACTACCGAAGTGAGCTAGGTAAGCAGATGAGGAAGACTGCGTAAATGCCTAATACTTGAGATATTCATCATAATCAGTACTAGTGAGAGTTAAAGATGGCTGAAGGTGTCCGACAGATGATTCAGTACCGGTATGAACAACATTAGCTGCCCGAGGGGGCTATCCATGTAATTTGTAGCATTTCTCTTGAGTATGCCCCCAACGATGACGATAACTATACTTGGGTCGACTCCCCCATCCACCGTAATCACCCTGCGCCCCTTGAGAAGAAGGTTGTGACTGAGAAGACAGGGCAGAAGAGTTAACCAATGGGGATCCCGTGATAATACTGGGGGATGAAACACGAAGTAATTGAGCAAATACATCATCGAGGGAAGGCACAGAAGCACTAGCTAAAATTTGATCATGAATCAGAGTAAGATCAGGATTGACAGCAGCAAGAGTGAGAACCATGAAGAACTTGTCTTGCTATGCTAGATCGTCTGTTGTATGTCTTATAAATAGGATGAAGTTGAGAGTTAATCGTTAATCGTCTGTCATAATAAGTTGCATAACAGTGCATTAGTTTGGACCTAGGAGGCGTGATTTGTGGTTATATCTGCAGCCTTAGTTGTCAAATGATCTTCTAGACCTTGACTTATACACCACAATTCAACTGAGGTAAACTATGAGATATAATTAGCATTACCTATTAATTTATCAGTAACAATAGTAGGAAGCGACACAAAGGAGATAGAATCTGATTTAGGGGCGGAAGTGTCAGAAGACACGATGAACTAGTGTCGTAATTAAATCAAACAAAAACAGATCCGAAAAGGAAATCTGGTGAAAATAAGATGAAATAATTTTCTGGTCACCGGAATGGTTGTCGAAACAGTACCTGGAGTCGTACAGTGACAAAAAAAACTGGGAGTTGCTCAACAACCTTGGCTGAACCCACTGGTGTCGGCGGTGAGAGAAGACATGCGGTGGAGAGGGAGATCTACAGCCAGATTGTCAGACAGACGATCCGTGCGTGGCGGCGTGTGCGGTCGAGATCAGAGACGGGTATGACGGGGGTTTGCCGTTAGAGGAAGAGGAGCAGGCTGGTGGCTGTCACGCACACCAGAGAGGAAGACCAACCCACGATTGTCGGAAAGATGAGCAGCGCGTGGCGGCGTGGCTGTCGAAGATCGTCGACGAACTGCCTGGGGGTTTGGTGGTGAGAGGATGAGAAGCAGACACTTGGTGTCACTGCACCAGTCTGACCTTCGTTGAAGAATAGCAGTGTCGCCGGAGAACAAACGGAATGACGGAAATCAGAGGCTCAAATTAGAGGCTTTGATACCATGTGAAAGCAGAGAGAAAGAGTCTTTGTATTTCTATATTTCTTGATTTATTACAACCCTACACACCTCAATATATACACTAAAAAGGAAACAAAGCTTTCAACTACTTTCCTACTTTCTATATTTCCTACTTCATATAACTCAACGGACTCTAACTACATTAGTTATCTCATGGTGCTCAAAAAGTCTTCTAAGATAGCTAATTGATTTAGGAAGGTGTTAGGATCTAACCTACCATCAAACTTTGGAAAATTTAACTTGACACACTGAGTAACTTCTCCTAAATCGTCTTCTAAGGTTCTAACATCACGTCTAGCATGTCTATGACTCCCTCCATCATCACTATCTCCATATAAATGGTTGTTGCACTCTATCTCAAGGAATCTATTCTTGGTTATAGGAGTTCTCTCAGAAGACTGTATGCCTAGCCTGGATTCTTCTTTTTGGTTTGGGAAATAGACCTTAATATTTTTGTTCCTATGTCCATTAGATGACTTAACCACAGGATCTTGTCTTATTGTAAGTTGAGATTGTAAACCTAATAGAGCTTATTCTATCTTCTCTGACCTAGCATCAAATTCATCCATTCTGTTTTTAAGGTATATATTCTATTTTTCATGGAAACAAGTTGCTTATTATTATCAGGTTGATGAACTGACTGTTCAAGTTGGTCTTGTTGATTTTGATCTTGCTGGATAAGTGGAGGTTGACTATTGTTACAACAATTGACCCTTTTTTTTTTCTGTTGGGAGAATTAAATGGGCTAAATAAAATTGGATAAAATTTCTGGATAATTTAAATTTGATGCTGATGCGCGTAAGTTAAAATGGACATAATAATATTCATGTGATGAATAAGGTAATTTTTTTGATGAGAGACTAAACTGAAAGAAGTTGAACAAAGACTTGAACTGATGTTGGCTAAACTAAAAAAATTGAAAGGTTACGAACTAAAATAAATACTACAGATTTTCCTGGATTCAACAAAAGGCTTGAAATCAACTCTGTTTACTCAAATGAACCTTCTAATTAGCATTAGAACAGTTAATAAAGCAATTGAATGTTTTTTCAAGCCTCAAATAGTGACACTTGCAACCGGAGGGCACATGAGGCGTGTGATCTTCGAGGATTGATCGGATAATACTGGAAAAGGGTTAGGCAAACAAATAGCTGAGCATGTTGGTGACCAAGAAACTAATTGGTTGGTTGTGGATGATGGAGATCTTTGGTGGACGAAAAGATTGTACAACGGATGATGATTAGTAGTCAACCAAACTAGTGTGCTTCAACAAATCACCATCCAGGTAAGGCAATTGAAACGGGTGGTTTTGGTTCACTCACCACTAGTAAGTGCCAGGGGAAGATGGACTTGTGACCGAACATTAGAGGGTGTTATGAGGTGATCCAGGGGTTTTAGGCTTTGGTGAAGAAGGGAAAGTTGTAGATCGTGAGCCGATTTATGTGTTGGTGGTGGCAATGATGTGATGTCTAGCAGCCAAAGGTGATGCATGCGGTGGCAGTTGGGTGCACGTTTTGACCGGATATATATATATATATATATATTTTCTAGGTTTTGGGGTTCTTTTTTTTTGGGTGAATTTTAAGGTGAATAATGGTAATTCTGGATATTTAGGGTTTTAGAAACATGATTAAATTCAGAAAGAGTTGGATTGAACACATTGTGATACTAACTGATGGGGAACTTATTAGAAAAGAAAGGGAGAAAACCTAGAAGAGATAGGCAAAAGCCTTGTGAGAATTCTTTAARGAGAAAAGTCTGCATTCGTTCAATCATCAGTGTTGTCTAAAAAGATAACATAACAAAAAGAGTGGCTAAACCCTAACTTGGAGAATCACTAGAATAGGGAAACAATTCTAATTAGGAATTCAAAATCGCTTAAATGATTAGATAAGCAAAATTCTTAAGTAAATCATCAAATTATGAAATCTTTAAAATAACATAATATAATTAATATGTATGTCTACATCAATGATACTTTGAACCGTAAAGGACTTATAAACCTGCAAATGAATTGATCTTTTATTTTAATTTTAATTTTTTTGCTTTTAGTCATTAAAGAGTACCAACTGAGGTTACCAATAACTTCTTTCATATCATTATTTATTTATTCAAATTAATTTTCATGTCAAAGGTGTTTGATTTCTGAACGTAATTATTAATTGTTTTAACAGGCAATGAGAGACCTGGCAGCATGGTTGAAGGTCAAACATTTACAATTGGTGAGTGCTTTTCTTTCTTTCTTTCCTGGGAATCGAAGAAGCATTTAGATTATATTCAGTTGGCTTGGTAAAAACTATCAACAGAAACCCAGCTGAAATGGATTGGTGTAGGTCGCAATTTTATTAGATGTTATTGAATGCATTACAAGCATGCTCCATGCCATATCTATTCTTCTTCCTATCCATTTCCCAACTGAGACAAAGTAGAATTTGATGGCTGATGATATTTGTTCCAAAAAATAAGTTGAGGTTGCAAAATTTTTGGGCTTAACATCAGCATTTTTATCTGCAACATGCAATTTTTTCTTTCTTCCTTTTAGATAAGAAGTAAAACTACTTTAAGGGCATATGTAATTTGGAATAGTCAATGATCAGGAGTTTTGGCTATCTAAATCATATATAATCAAACACCTGATGAAGATCTCGATTCATTTGACCTTCTTTCTGCAGAACCAATTCTTACAATGGGAAGCACCGAGTGTAAAACTTGGCCTGATAACTGGACAACTTTGACTGCCGATGGCAGCCCTGCGGCACAGTTTGAGCATACTATTTTAATTACCCGAACTGGGGCAGAAATTTTGACAATGTGTTGAAAGAATCATTTGAGTACATAATAATTTTTTTGGCTTCATTTGTCAGGATTATAGATTCATAACAAAGAATGCAAACCAGCTTCAATTCATATCCCTCTTTTAGTTTTGAAATTGTTCAAGGTTAATGAAAATGCCCTTGAATTTTAGATCCATGTTCTTCATGCCTAGGCGAATTCTTGTGATTTTTCTGAAAGCAATTTAGTTTTCAACCCCGCCCACTGAAAGCAATTTTCTGAAAGCATTCTTTTATTAAACTATTACCAGAACAAACCTGCTCTGGTAATAGTTTATCAATGGTTTCCTTGCTGCTAAAATTTTTGTAATGTGCATGAGTTTCATATGTTTCATTGAGATCTTCCACATCTATAATTTTG
>JANLJB010030000.1:0-19307 GCA_026212285.1 Bursera cuneata | reverse complement strand
ATATATATATATTTGTCCCACATGCCGTTAAGTACTATTGACAAGGGAAATTAAGAGTGCTATCACTATATATAATTTTTTAGTACATTTTGTTAAAGGAAGGGTCTAGATGTAGCAAGAAAGCGATTGATTAGTGAAGTTGAAAACAGTCTTAACTCTTAAGATTTAAGTCAAGCATGGCCTCCATGCTTTTCTTCTTCAACAGCAGCAGATGTAGAAGCATAATATGCAACACAGAACAAGCCATGAACGAAACACAGAATCCCTCCAATAGAGAGGAAATGATGGTGTGAGAACCCGCAGGAAGTTCTTGACTTGTTGTTTGACAGTGTCCCTATCACTAGCATTCCCAATCCAACGGCTAATATGATCCTGATCAATATATATGTCACACAAAAACAGAAAAGTAGTTATCAACACATATATACTAATCACATCACAAAGGGGTAATCAATTATCATACAAGTTGATGTTCAAATACATACCAAGAGAAGAGGAGGCAAGCCAGGGAGAGTTGCCTGTTAGGGGAAGCTTTCTGAAACTCATCTTGAGAACAAACGCACATGCACCCACCAAGTAGGTTTGCAATAACATGAGCAAAGACAAGAAGTGCCGATGCAGCTAACCCCAGTTTGAAAGCATCTTGGCTTGGTTCTCTACACTCAAATATCCACAGCCTCAACTGGTTAACCTGTTTAAACCAAGTTGCATTCACATATTTCAAGTTAACATGCATACACAATATGTAATCTTTGCTTAACCATTCACAGGAAAACAAATATGTACCTTGTTTTGTGCAACCTCAGCTTGGATGCCAAGAATCCCAGCAGCAACATCCAAGGCYACAATTAGAAGACAAGCAAAGACTCCTCCTAGTCTAACCATTTTTTAGATATGGAAACACGGGTGAGGACAAGAAGAGCAGAAATGAAAGAGTTGGGGCTGTTCTAATGATGAAAGTTTCAATTAATATATTGAGAGAGGGAGAAGAAAACCAGTAAAGCAAGTATAAGTAGGAGTAGGTAAAAGCTTCTTTTGTCGACTACACAGTGGAAACTTTAGATTGCTTTTTGACGTCTACTTTCTCCTTTTATTTTTCTTCTGTCTGTCTTGGATTCCTTTGATGATATAGCAAGGAAAGTAGGGCATAAGCCAGCTCATAGAGGAGCGTGCAGAGGGCATCTAGCAAATGGCCCCTAGATTGATCGGTGGGTAATCTTTGGGGCTCTTTGCCATTGATTTTGCATATCAATCGTTTCCACTTTCCATAGATTACATTACATTTTGCTTTTGGTAAATAATTTCCACCATTGCATATATTTAAGTTTTGCACACTTCTCAAGTGTAAACCCTAAACCCAATTGCAATTTTATCTCAAATAATCAAAGTAATATTTGGGATCTCTTATAATTTGCAGTAGGAAGAACCTTGATTTTAGGGTTGTTTTTAGGAATCTAACTCAATCCGATATTCAATTGAAATTGATAGAATCTAATTGAATTTTGAACAACTTATTGAATGTATAGATAATTTAGGAAATAGAAGTTAATTCAGATGGCGTAACTTGAGGAAACTCTATCTCCTCTAATGGAAATTAAAGAATGTATTTTCTGTTGCATCAATTCAAGTGACATTGACAGGGGAATTATTGGACACCCCTAGGTTTTGGTTGAACTAGATTTTGCATTCCAACTTTTCATATAGTAAAATATCGTCCCCTAATCTCAGGCTGCCGTTAGGATTATTTGTTGGTTCCCTTTTTTATTATTTGAAATAACATGATAATAAATTTATAATGAATTAAATAGAAATTTAAAAAATCAAACTTATCAAACCCTAAGATATACAATGAATAGATGAAAAAGGGAAGACCTTCAATCTTCAATCTGCACAATCACTTCAGATCTTCAGAGACCTTCTAACACTGGTGTCAGTTACCATCATTCTGCACAATTTTCTTCACTTATTCAATTTGGCAGAAACCCTCAAGACTTGAAGCTTTCTCGAAAGGGGTTTTTTCTTCAAAGAATCTGGATGAAAAAAAGGGAAGAAAGAAAAGTTCTTTTTCATTTTTTATGGATTTTTTTTTTTAGGCAAATATCTTGTATTATTTATCTATGTTATTCCTTCCGTATTACCTTTACAGTTTTATGGGTTTTAAACAGGGATCTGAAATTGGGGTTTAATATGTTACTAACTGAAAGGTTGGAGGCAAAATCGACATTGACACCCATCAAGACATAGTAAGAACTTGCGTTCGAGGTAGATGAATGATGGAGGGCAGGCAGTCCAGCTTGGTCTAGGAAACAAGTGGACCCAAAACTGATATGAAAAGAGACAAACTTATCAATCTCAAATTCGGTGGATTCTGTATACTGCATCCCATTGTCAAACATTGATTGTTACTAGTTCACACTCACTTCACACAACCATTACCATGTCATCTCCTTGTTTTACTCTTACCAGTTGCACGTTCACTGGTCTCAATTATGATACTTCTCCTGTATCTAATCTTATCTATCTGAGTAATTCACTCTCTCGATATTATTATTATTATATCATTGACATTCAGATTTAAGATGGGGGCTAGCTGCTATCATTTCTTTCTTCTGTATATGCTTAAACTTGTGATGAGAGACCACAGGTTGAGACTGAGATTCGTTTCGCAGCTACTTTGGTCAAATGTTAAAAAGGCTCCAAATTGGGTTGTGATTTTCATGGGTCCACTACAATACTCCAATTCTTGGCCCGAAGTAAGAACTCCGCTATAGTATATCCACGTATGAGGAAAGCTCCATGATTTATTATCGTAGTTTCGAAGATTAATGATATGAATATAAAGTTTATATTATAAGTGTGATGTGATATCGTATAAATGATAAAATAAACTTTATTAGTATTTATTATTTTAACTTTCATTTATTTACTTTATCATTCATGTGATGTTATATTAGTTGTAAACAGATTTTGTACCATAGCATTACTCTTGTTTTCAATAGTGAACGTATATGTTAGCCTTGAAAATAATAGCAAGACGTAGTAACATCATTATTAGCAGCTGTTACTAGTCGTATTCTCTATATATTAACATATTTCCATGTAACTAACGCTTTTATACATGCATTTTAATGCAACTCATTATGGCTCTTAGGCGAGTCCCATTAAGTAAATAACCACTGAAAAACAAAACTTGACACAGGACACTCAGTAAAGAGCTTGAGGTATACGATGTATCCATCTACAGGCACAAAGGTGCAGTAAGTGGGCGAATACATAAAATTAAGCTTAATCAATTTTAAGTTATTCCATAGTAAAGAGAGTTGGTCACGTAATCTCTTAAATCCTGGTCTAAAAGAAAAGAAAACTAGTGTCAACATTATGACATGCATGCATCTCTTCATCTAGTCTTCAACTTTATGCGCAAGTGCCAAGGGTAGAGTCCTATTCATTTTTTTTTAAACATTAAGTAAATAGCTACCTAGGCACTTGATTATTACTATATATGTATATATATTTTACCATTTAATTACCACATATTTACTAGTTCAATATATATAATATAATATAATATAATATAATATAATTAATCCCTGATTATCTAACCATAACTTTCTTTGATTTGTATTTTAAGGTTATGTGGGTCTGATCTTGAATGTTCACTGCTTGGCATAAAAACCTCACCTCTCTCTCTCACCAAATGCAAGTTCAGTGCAGGCTGTAAAAGGAGGAGCCGGAAGGCAAGTATATATACTTAAGTTTTTGGCCCATGGCCATGTCAGAGAACAACATATCATTTTCATTTCCAAAAACAGAAACTAAAGAGATTACAAGCATCAACACTCACTTCATGTTTCACCAACCATTGCGTTACTGCACTTGCTAATCTAATCTCTTGACAAAATTAACGATAACAATACCACTCGTAAAAAGAAAACATATAATATCATGAAATGCTCCTATGATATGAGTATGAGTCATTCATTTTCTATATAAGACTGAAAATTAGAGAGTATGATCAGTAAACGACTAAATTCAAGAAAAGTGGTGTTGCAAGAAAAGCTTGGCTTGGGCAAGTTTGTTCATCAGAATCAACTGCTCCAAGGAGAAAACACAGAAACCTTTCGAGTAAAGCGTTGTTTGAGCCAGGGGAGAGTTAACCAACACCTGCAAAAGTTGCTGTCTCTCCAACATTCCCACCCCACCAAAACCAAAACGTCTCCTCTCGAAGTCGTTTTGGACAACAAAGCTGGACTCAACTGGCATTGCGTTCAGAGCTTTAACCTGAGCTTGCAAGAACCGGACATACTTATAGGCCTCTTCAAGCGTGGTCGCCGTGTCCATTTTCCTCTCACATGGCAACAGCTTCTGCAGACACCGAACCTTGTCACTGATGCTCTGTCTACGCTGACGAGCGAGCTCACGCTGACGCTGAAAAGGAGGGGAAACGAGGGGTTTCGGTTGGACGAGTGAGTCCAAACGAGGACGTTTTGCAGAGGATGAGGAAGCCTCAGTGAGTTGGTGGGGAGAGTTTGTGAAGTTGTGAAGATGAGAGGTATTGGGGAGGAAGTCGAAGAGCTGTTGCTGAGTTGGTTCATCAACGAGTTGTGGGGGGTGTGAGTTGAGAAGGAGTTGGTTACAGTGAAGTGAAGGGAAATCAGTGGATGGTATTGGCAGTGGGATGAGGTTATCGGTGAAGAAAGTGTTGTTAAAGTTGAAGCTATCTGGGAGGAAGAATCTTGAATGAAAATCTTTCTCTTCCTCCATTTTTGTAACTTCGTGAATGAAGTGAAAAAACGCAGTGAAGAAGAAAGTGTGCTAAGGTAGAGAAACAGAATGAAGGAAGGGAGAGGGGGAGGGACACGTGTTGGTTCAAGAGTGGAGAATGAATCGTACGTTAAGGATGGTACAAGTTTTGTCTCTTAGTCTTATCAGGCCGTTTTAGGATGAATGGTACGTGTGTCTGGCTCGTGCTGGAGTTTTTTAAGAGAAACAAGGCTGCGGCGCGTTCAGTCAGGAGAATGTGACGCTTGGCCTTAGCCTAAGCGTGAACTTACACGTGCCAGCGTACTGTAGGATTAGCTGCCTTGGCAGAGATCACCAACTACATTTGTCCTTGTCATTCGGAAAGTTCCCGTCATCTTACATTTTTCATTAAAATGAAACCATAAGAATAATCCTCTATTTCAGTGTCCATTTCTTCTCTGAACTTCCAAAATAACACATTCATCCAGAGGACACATTCTTCTTGCCCTTGAATATACTTGGCCCTTGTTAAAATAAGTCTTTTTAACTTGCATATCAATCAATTTCAAACAGGTGCACATCGGCCTTTACGCCGCCGAGTATCTCATATAATATGCCTTCAAGTATCTATTATAAAATGACATGTTCACTCATTCTTCGATATTAGTAAGGTTTTAATGGGGAAGAATACCGAGAGTGAGAACAGGGACCAAGCCAGTAATATAAAAACTTAAACAAGGAAGAACATAAATCTTGACTGACTTGGAGAGCGAGACAAGAGCAAAGAAGGGTAAATGCCTTGGAACATTTTCGCTTTTCCTTTCATTTCTTTTTCTTTTAAAAATAAAAAATAGAGATAAGAAAAGAAAACAATGCTCGACTACCAGATAATGAATTACAAAATACAAAGATGAGGAACTAAACTGTACACAAGAATAAGAGGACAGCGCAAGCGCAAGCGCTGATGTTTTGGAACGATTACCAACTCCCACAACAAATAGGGGCAGCTGCGAACTTACAATGAAAAAATCATTCCAAAACACTAACAGAGGGTTGGCTAATAATCCCGCTTTTTAACTCCCTAACCTGGCAAACTTTCATCGATCCCACATGGCCTGGAATATGGCAGGTCTATGCTTCAACCAATGCACCATCTCCCTGTCCAATGGACCACCACTCAAAACGGCATCTAGCATTGGACTCCCAAAAATTTTTTGAGAGCTCTTGAATGACCATATCCGGTCCTTGGGCCACGGTCTTTGCGGTTGCTTCTCCTGTAGAGGCAAATATAATTGTTAAGCAATCAATCTAAAACAATCATAGGTTGAGTTGAAGCAAACACATTCACAGTCCAAGAGAACATGTTAAATTTTGACCAAGGCATTTTTCCATTCAAATGTCTCATTGGTGCCTTGTAACCCAAGTTCTTTAAGAGTGCTGACTTCCAAATTTGGGCACAGCAGTCAGGAAACACAAAATAAAACTTTACCTCTAACAAAATTAAGTTGAATCAATTGACTGTGGAATGTCTAACCTAAATTTTCAACTATTTATTTACCTTCATCCAAAGGTGTGGAAAATTGCTAAGCTTGACTAAATTAAATATAACATTTTGACTTTAAGTTTTAACTATTGGATAAAATTAGATTAAATAGTTTTGAAATTAAGTCAAATTTTTAAATTAAAAATCCAATCCCAGATATATAAATGCAGTCAAACACACAACAACAACACTACAGGGTCGACTGATTCCCAAAACTCAAATTGGGTTTGGTTGTTGCTTATCCTTCGATCTAAAGAATACTAAAATAAACGCAAATATATCAGAAAACTCACCATCCTTGACAGCATGAACCTCACAGTTCTTGGGCCATAAACACGATGCCGTGACGGCTTCTGAACTTTGGCATAAAAGGAACCAATGTCAGGTAGTGACAAGCAACCCCTACTTGTTCTAGCCAAGCTACAATCTGGGTCAGCATTTGTCTGCATGTGCCAAAAAATCAGTTGTCCTAAACAATAATTTTCACCATATGTCTTCCGATACTCCTGCAAGCCTGTCCCCAACTTATCGGTGTACTTGGGGCCCAAATCAAGAGGGCTAATATAGACCGGTGGTGATGTAAAACTTTTGTATTCCTGGAAAAGTGAAGATCGATTTAGATCAATAAAAGAACATAGAATCATATTGACAAAAGTTTTCCAAGGTTTTCAACAAGACTCACCCGAACTCTGAAAAAGCACTTTGTATGAGCATAAATATGGATTAAGTCAGCTGCAGCATCATGCCGACACTTATATGTACACGGAAGATTTCGAACCTCGTCCCTCAACCTTCCAAGGAAAAAACCAAATTAAGGAAAAATTGTATTTTTTATCCAGTTGAAGTATGACGAGTGGAAAAATATATATGTATGCATGGAAAAAATTCAGCCCACCATAATAAAGACTTCTGAAGTTCTTTCTGAATGTCATCAGCATCTGATGGATCATGAGCAAGAATCTTAGATTTGAGATCATTTAGCATGTCTTCTTCCACATGGGGTGCAATGCACTGAAGAAGTTCCTCAACAAGTGAACCCTCTCCTTTCCATAGAAACGAAACAGTCTCTTCAGGACTAAGCTTCTCCAGTGGAGGTGGAGCCTTCTTGGGGTCACCAAACACACATCTCATAACATATCTCACCTATAAATAGCATTCAAGAATGAAGGTTCAATAAATCCTATGAATTCAAAACATCATTATTTTCCATACAGCAAAGATAGACCCCAAATACTTGGTGCATTAGGTACAGATTATCATGAAGACAATAATTTGAGAGATGAAAGTTTGAGATCACCATGAGAGGACAGAATAATCCAGAGGTTCAAAAATATAACTTTGAGACTAGGAATTGACACTTTGCAGTGTTAGGTCCTAAAACCTGTAAAAAGACATTATTCCTAATTTATCCTATTTCGAAGATCACTACAACAAGGATCATTGAATGGCTCGAGACCATACCACATATGTTGTGTGCTGATTGTGCTTAAGCCACAAAAATTCAGTGTTTAATAAAATGAGAGAGGAAGTCACCTTGTCAAGGGTAACAGCCAAATTCTGAAGCCTCTGGTTGTAGACACCTTCAGCCTGTGGCAGTAAAATATATAAAATAAGAATGCACATTGCAAATGGAAGCTTGCTCAGAACATACAAAACTTCACGTGTCTCCAGACATGCAGGAAGGACCCACAGGAGCATAGACAAGCAAATTGATAGAGAATAAATTCACCTGAACTTCTGCATCACTCTTCTCAACCTCAAGACATATATCCGTATAGTATTTCCTTTTCTCTTCCAAATTATGCTTTAAAATTTCATCTGGAAGCTTTGTTCTTTCATGATTGATGAACCTCACCTTCATCAAAAATTAAAATATAAAAAATATAGGTTTAATAATGAAATGAATGCCCCCTCGACCTCCAAAAAGAAGAAAACAAGAAAAGGGAAATCGAAAGGATAATCCCAAAACTGAAATGGAGGCATCAAGGACATACCAGGCGAGCCGAATATGCAACCACCCAATTTGGCAACCCACCAAGCAAACAACTGCCTAAACCTGCCCTCCCCAAGTCAAGGTAGTCTTCTTCAGATACTAAATTTAATTCACAAGCTTCTAGCATTAGTTGATGTCGATCCAGCAATCCATGCAACTCCTTCAGTACCTGATCAGCATATACTTTAGTCGAGAGAAAAAAACTTTAAACTAGAAGGAAAGAAAGGATCAGCATATTTCATCTGGCTGCAGAAAGAGCTGGTGAACAAAGAAACCCCTCTGCCCCAATCAAAGAAGAGAGAGATGGTTAATTGGCAAAGTCTCTAATCTATTATCCTAGTTGGCAAAATAATCATTCAAGAACACAGAAATGCCGATCAGGTTTACATAGCTAAAAGAACTGCCTTTGCAGACTGTACCTTCTCAAAAGCCCCTTCGCCAGTCAGATTCAAGTAGCTGCCCCGACAAACTTGGCTGCCACACAAACAGACAGACGCTTCATATTCCTCCTTACTCTGTAGCATAAATGAGCCATCATTAGAGATAAGAACATTGAAAATTTTGTTGTGTAAAGGCTCACAGGAAGAAGACACGCACCTCTGTAACAGAATTATAATCGAATGTGATCTCCTCTCCATACTGAATTTCACGTACTGTATAGATTCCAATCTGGTACTGACCATCTACAGCAGTTACTCTA
Source organism: Bursera cuneata (assembly GCA_026212285.1). Taxonomy (NCBI): domain Eukaryota; kingdom Viridiplantae; phylum Streptophyta; class Magnoliopsida; order Sapindales; family Burseraceae; genus Bursera; species Bursera cuneata. Next base: position 10,328 of record JANLJB010030000.1, on the reverse strand, counting down.
CGTTCAAGAAATAATCACAAGATCAGCACTGCCAAAAACTTAATTATAAAATGCAAAATGTTTACTATAGAGTTACTAGATGAAAAGGACAGACATTGATAATATGATATCAGACTGAAAATTTTCCAAGCGCATGCCGAAAGAGGTAATCTTTCAAATTCATATAACATTATTATGAAGCATGAGATCATATGTTTAAGTTTGCCTTTCAAAATAACAGTAATATAACATGGAAAAAATCCAGATAAAGATAATTACTATACATAATTATGATGGTGATTTTATATTAATACGCATATTCCAAATGTCTGGAAACAGAAAAAGCGAAGTCTTTCATTCTGTAACAACAGTTAAGTTAAGAACCTGCACATCTACAAGAGCATGAAAAAGGAGAACAGGACTTACTTTGCTTCACAATTAGGTCGGCACGAGTGACATATTCTGCTTGCATAGTTAGCCTTATGCATGGCATCAACAACTACTAAATCATACCCATCAGCATCACCCTGGCAAATAACCACAAATGATCAGACAAAAATGTTCAATAAAGCAAGTAGAAAAACATTTAACAAGGCTGCAAGACACAGCACAAAATTTGTCCAAGTGAAAAACACCTTTGGCCTCTCAAGATAAATGTTGTAAAATTCCGGAGCAGGATCTTTACTGTTTTTCTGCAAAGATCGAATCCCATCTTGCTTCTCGAACCATTTCCAAACAGGATAAACCTATCAAAATTTGAAAAAAGTTTTGGCATCAAACTTCCAAGGAAGCATATTCTCCAGCCAGGAGCTTCATGCCTATCATTAATAAACAATGCATGGTTTTTACCCATTTAGAAATGATTGTACAAAAATGCATTTCAACATTCAACAATTATCATGCAAACTCGTATGAGAACCAGGACTCGAGCAATTAAGAAACATGAACTCTCACTCTCACCCACTCTCTCTCTCCACATGCCCACCCCCACTCTTTCTCTCTCTAGTAAGGCTGAAGGTTGCCAAACAGTTGCCATCAGCAATCCAAATTCTCAGGTTCGTAAAAAACAATCTACATTTGCAGAAGATAATAAACAGGCACTTTGGGCAAGTGGCAATTATGGAGTTTAGTAACTAAAATGGGACCTTACACTTAAAAGGAAAAGTATTGAGTGATAATCTTAAAAATTCAAGTTAAATACAAGAAAGCATACATTATTACCACTAGATAATTGAATATGAAAACTACTGCATAACTTAAATTTTCCTGGCAAATTTGCATCCTTACCTCTCCTAGAAACTCCACAACAAAATCATCTTCTCCAAAACCACCTTCTCTGTTGCAAACAACACCAAGACCCTGACAACAAATTCAAATAGAGAATAACAAAAAGAGAAAAAGAATCAGCATGGAGAAAGTGGAGAAGCTAGGGTAACAAGCATCAGTAGAAATTTAAAGGAAATAACTGAATATAAAATCAAGCTTCAGTAATTAATGAACACATAAATACCTTCCGGTAAGCAACATATTTGTCGTCAAGACGACTATCCATGGCTTTCAGGATACCTTTACAAATTTTCATGGTTCGCACATCACAGTCCTCCTCAGCAGATTTTTCAATTTCTTCTATAACAGGCTGCAAAGGATACATCATTGGAGTATTCCCAGCGCCTGTGAAGTGCCTGACTTGCTTATTCAGGGTACGGAGGAGCACATCTTCTACAAACACATGCTTATCCAGGAAAGCCCAATCCAATTCCTCAGGCATGGAATCAAGTAAAAGATTATGAGTATATGGATCAATTCCATACACTTCTTGTTCTATAACTTGATCTCCAAGCTGTTTTCTAGGTTTATAGTTCTTGACTTCTGGAAGTTCCATATCCAACTCCTCACTTCCATTCTTCTGTGCATTGAGCTTCTCACCATAGTCCTCTGGCAAAGAAACCCTCATCTTCCGTTTCACATCTTCCTCATCCGCCACAATAACATACTGATCAATGACCTCATACTTCCTAGTAACAGGAGGAACCAGGCTAGCTTTTGTCATGCGAGCACCCCATTCCCGATCATCAGTTATAGAATATAAACCCTCATCCGCTGTAAAATATCCATCTCCTCTAGAATCCCCAGATCGACCTTCTGACCTGAAATCCAAGTCGCTATCTGTATCTGACACTGTACTCTCACTGTCACTCTTGCCATCTTCCGAAGATCTATCAGGGTCATCAGAAGTTTCACTTCCTGAGTCCAACGATTTTCGATTCAATTTGGACAAACGCTTTCTGATTTCTCGATCAGATGCATATTCTCCATAACTAAAATCTCCATTTGCAAAGGAAGTGCCATTACTCCTATTCATGTACTTCCTTTCAGAGACCACTTTACCAAGCTTCTTCTTATACTTTGAGGCAGCAGACGAGAACCCAGCATGTGACTCATCCTTCCAAGACTTCATCATCTCCTCCCTTTCATAGTAAGAAGACTTGGCACCCTGTTCCAAACGAGTGGCAAGCTGGATAAATAATGTGATAATGTGATTCATGTCCCCAGCACCACCACGATTCTTTGCTCTGCATCCACAGATTTATGTATATGAATAAAAGACAGAAAGCACAAGAAGCACAACATCACACAAATTATAACCAAGTAAAAACTAATTGCCATGTATATATGCAAAAGAAAGAATGAGATAATATAGCAATTGAAACAAATGATACTGTAATGTGCTATCAATTTTAAAGTGCATGATAAAAGAAGACAGCATAAGCTTACTTTATAGCATCCCTGCACAAACGACTGATATCATCCTTGACAGAGCTCAATCCATGGCCAATATAATATCCATTCTTCATTCTTTCCTCGATTTCTGCAACCTGATCAACAAAGAGAGAATAATAAATGAGGACTTTTAAACATATATAGCCAAACACCAGGGGTGGGGGTGGGCAAATCTAACTCAACTAAGTACAAAAGTGACTACCTTGGGCACAAAAAAATCGAAGGTATTTTCCCTCATGATATCCTTCAAACTCGAAGCAAGGAATTCTTCCATCCTCTTATATCCATTTTCAGATTTCTTAACAGCCCATCGCCTCATACGGGCATCCCTAGATACAATTGATGAGGACTTTCGAGCATCAAATACTTTCGATCGTTGGTATAAACTTCGACGGAATAATTGATTTGCCGAATCTCTCTTATCCACACTTTCAAAATAATCCTTCAGTTCGCCAAAATCATCCATATCACCTCCAAGACCTTTAGTTTTTGACAATGAATTTTTCTCTGTAATCTGTTTCAGACTCCTTATTTTAGAATGAGACTCATTAGAGATCTTGGTACCACGTGAACTTTGGCTCTTGAGCCAATTCATATTAGGAAATTTGAGATCCAAGTCCCCAAACTGGCTACAACCTCTAATATCTATAGACGATAAACAAGGAAATGATTGAAATATCTCTTCAAGCATGCCAGAAGTTATATTTTTGCAACCAACTAGAACCATAGAACTTAACTTTTCTTTTTTATAACCATTCTGCAAACAAAGAATCAAATTAAACCTTGAAAAATGTAAAACAAAAACACAATCATGTTAATCATGCCAAACACAAATTACACACTTACCAAGATATTCCAGACAACAGAGTCAGTGCAATTAGGACCTACAGATGACAAGTCAACTTGTCTTGAAATACCCTTATAAAACCCAACGGCAGCTCTCCAATGTTTACAAGTCAAAGAAGCAATAGTCAGGGACTTCATGTCAGATCTCAAAAAGTGAAAAACACGTGCCAGCATATGACCATCCAATAAGCCCCAGCACCCTGACTCTGTTTCAGCACCAGCACTATCTTCACCATGGAAAGGAGTATCACCACATAAATCCTCAAAGGTGGAGTCATCTTGAATTGTCTGCACATCTTCTTCCATTTCATCATCTTCTTCACTTTCATCAACCAGTATCCGAGATCTTTTTCCAGCACGTCCAGTAACCTCTGTGTTTTACCCGAAACCCAAAAGAAAGGCTTCAGAATTTCTACCAAGTTATTCTAAAAAAATATAGGCAGACTGACACAAAAGTATACAAGTGGAGAACCAAGACGAATACGGGTCAAGACAGCGGAAGAAGAAAGGATTGCCTATTTATGGTCTACATATAGGCTTAGCTAAATGGCTAAGAACTTAGTAACTGAGATCTATTCCTTTAACGCTTGAAGAGGAATTAGAATAAAAGAAAAAACTCTCACGCCTGATCATAAAACGATATGTTATTCTGCTAAAGAGAACATCAGGATGTCTACGAGGAAAAAAAAAGAACAAAATTATAAGTGATTTCGTTTATACCTGATTTCCGATACAGGTGCTTCTCTGTCTCTTTCTTTGGCTGCTTTGCATTGATCCATGGATCTAAAACCTCATTTATCGCTGCAGCAAACTCTCGGCTCTTGTAGGATTTCATTACCAATTCATGTAGCTTCCCACGGGTATAACCAATGAACTGTGGATGCACACTATGAAAGGAACCGGAATGCATGTTACCTTCACTTTCACCAAGGAGAGCACCCTGAGATTGTGGAAGAGAAGGTTCTGAAGAATGATTAGCTGGAGTAATATTCTCCTGCTGAATCCTGGCAGCAGTTTCAGAAGTCTCATCAGCAGAAGCAACTGGAACCCAAACTTTATCAAATTTCCTGAAAACACTGATATGTTTTTGAATAGCACCTTGATCCACCAAAACTTGAAGCTCTGAAAATGAGCTAGGCCCTCGTTCATGTCCTGCACCGTCAAGGTAGTACCACTCACCCAACTGCAGATGCAAGTCATCAACAGTGCAAAGTCGGTCTTTTCTTGTGTTAATGGATGCAATACTCCTCCAGGAAACCTCTGAATCTAGATCATTAACAGTTTTTGACTGAGAATCACTTTCTGTTGATGATCTCTTGACATCACTTGTTGAAGAGTGCGGCCGAGCAGACCTTGAAGAGTACCTCTCTTTCCCTCGAGCTTTTGAGCGAGGCTCAGAAACAAATGAGCCATGGTCATTAACTACACATGCATTTATCCTGACAACTGGAAGCATGATTCCCCTTACTCCCCTTACAATAGCAGGTTTAGTCAGAGTTGACCTGCTTATGTTACCACCATCATTCCTTTCATCTATGCAGGAAAATGCCCAAAGAGGAAGGTCAAGCCTTCTGATATGAGAAGGATAGTACAAATCATCCTTTTGATGCCACCGCGGGTCCTCATAGCCAGACTTTGGCATCTGGCAAAGTGGAAACCCATCATTAAGAACAAGCTTCTTTCTAGTATTTTTTTCCTGGGTGGCTTCATCATTCCTCTTCCAGTCGCCACCTTTGCTAGACCATCGGCCAGAATACCAGTCATCAGAGTCAAAAGAGGCAAGGCCATGATCCTTGTCAGAAACACCTAAACTCAACTCTGCAGTTTCTTTTGACTTGCTGTCAGAATAACTATGTAACTCATCTACTTTTTGATCGTGTTGTTCCTGCTCCCCAGTACAAGCTCCATGCCAAGTGAAACCTAATATGCCCATAATGAACTTTTGTTATGACATATATCTAATATATTATTCAGAACTTGCACACTGTTTCCAAGTATATCACTATCCAGGAAATTTGACACCACAGAATACCAATATCATATACAATTCTGCTAAAAAATTTTCTACAGCATGGTGTAAAAGTTCAATCTGACTTGATATTGAACTTCTGCAACTTCATGCCTTACCAACAGTTCATAAGGCCTCAGCATCTACATCTGTTAGCAAAAACCTAGATTGCCCAAGAGAGGATGAAGCTACGAGTAGCAAAAAGTTATAAATTGCTCCATTTCAAGATAAGACCAGAGCATGAAAGGATCTAATATTGAGCAAACATTAGACCAACTCATTTAGCATAGCATAAGAAAAAACAAAATTTCATAATGTAAATTAAAGCATCCATATGAAACTTCATTTGTCCTTTAAACCAAACTTGTTGCATGAGTCATGAAGCATTAACAGTAATACTACATCAAAATGACAAAGAACAAGACAGTGAGTTTACACACTGTAGTCAGAAATTATCATCATAAAGCTATCTTAACCAAACATGTTCCTTTATGCCACTGTAAATCCCCACACAAAAGGGCCCATAATCACAGAAACCAAACACACTATTGGTGAATGGCACCAAGCAGCACTCAAAATTCCAATTTCAGAGAAGGAAGATTAGAGAAACTGTATCCACAAATAATTAAATAAAGCATCCTTGCACATTATATTAATTACATAATTATTAAAAGCTTTGCAACAACAACATATGTAGTGTAAGATTCGTTAACACGTGTGACTACTATAGTAATAATACATAAACAGTTGACTAATTATACAATCCAAAATTTAATAAACTATTAAACATGAATAATTACAAGAACATAGATGAACATGTACCTCCATAGTTTTGCCATTCCACTCGTTCAAATGTTGTTTGCAAGATTTCTGAAAGATAGTAAAATTTCAGAGACGGGAAGAAGGAGAGATCAAAAAATTAGACGTTATAGCCAAATTCACGAGTAAAGAGTTAAATATCACCAAAAGAAAGGCTGACGAAAAATGACAGATAATAGAATACCTCCAAGAGTATCAATTTCCTTGCCAGGCATGAGAGTAAAACCCTCTAATAGAGATCCAACTCGCGCATCAATGCAGTGATCTTCTAAAGATTCTGGTGCAGCTAAACTGTCATCTGGGCAGTAGAAACTTACCTGGAGTTCCTCACCACTCGATTGCAGAGTATCTACAGTATCTGCCAATAGATTACCAGGTGCTTCAGGAGGACTGACTAACTGAGTCACACTGTCAGATACAATAGATGGGAAATTGACAGTGACCAACGGTGAAACTGCATTTTCAACAGTTACCCACCGATCACTATCTAAGTGCTTGACAAAATGATCCGACACAAGAACACCTTCCTCCACAAGTGTCTTAAGATGAGATAATCTAGAAGGTCCACATTCCATGCCATAAAGATCAAGGTAAAACCATTTCCCTGTCGATGAATCAACCACAACAGGGACATAAGGTGGTGTGTCACATATATCCATGTCTTCCTCCATAGAAAGCAGCTCTTCAGGAGGAGGTTCATCAACATGAGAAGATTCTCTGCAATTTCCGCTTGAAGTCTGGGATGGCTCTTCTTTGAGGGACTCACAATTGGCATTTTTTTCATCAGAAACGCTAACATCTTGCACACTGCTTTTATCTTGGGATTCTTTAGCAGAAGACTGTGAGCACCGGATATTACCATCCATTTGACCCAGCTTATCATCCTGTGCTTTACTATCATACTGAGAGTTACGTTTCTCACTGGCTCCACTTTTGCGACTTGCTTCACGGTAAGTGGGCCTATTCCGATCAAGTGGGGATCGCTCCAAATAGTTGGGGGTCCTGTCCCTGCGTTCATGGACCCGAGCTCGATCCTGTGGGGAACGATCTGCATTAATAGGACTTCGGTTTCTATGATCATAGTGGCGGCTCCGATCATATGGAGATTTCTCACGAGCATAGGGGGATTTCTCACGAGCATAAGGGGACTTCTCCCGGGCATAAGGGGACCTATCTCGACGGCTAGGACTCCTGTCACGGTAATCATAATACCTACCTCTATCACGTGGTGATCGCTCATAATGACTTGGGCTACGTCCGTGCCTGTCATAACCCAGTCTGGAAGATATAGAAGACTCGTGATGCCTGGATGAATACTTGTCGGATGAAGTCATCCTAGATGATGAGGAATTCCTATAAAACCTCTCCACGGAGTGACGTGAATAGTGCTCTGAATGAACAGTGCGAATGTTATAATCATCAGAAAGCCTTCTACTTTTTGAACAAGCAAAATCCCCATAATCCCCATAATACTTCCGCTCACCACTATCTGAATCAGTACCATGCCGTTTCAACCTATTTCCAGAAGAGTACTCTCTTCCATGGTTCTTTCCATTGTTGTACTCGCCCTTATAGAAACTTTCATCATCCACAATCTTGGAACTGATCCTTACATTCCTCTCCAGACCACTCTCCCACCTGGTTGAGTTCTTGGTATGATGATTGCCACTTCTATCAAACTCTTTCCTTCTATAAACATCATCACTAGAGTACTTCCCGGATGGTGGTGTACGCTCCAGCTTAGATTCAAATCTACGAGACTTGCTGTAACCACAGTCATCTTTAGCCACTTCTCCTTTGTGCCATCTATCAGGAATGAACTCTCCTTTCTCAATATCATCTTTGTTGCCTCTACACAACCCAAATTCTCCCTTTTCATTCTCCCCTCGACGCCATTTTGTAGAAGAAGCAATAATCTCTCCCTTCTCAGCTTCAATTCTCTTTGACTGTGATTGTGACTGGGACTGTGCCTGGGATTTATCTGGTTGCACATACTCCCCATTTTCCCACTTCAATTCACCCTCTTCAACTTCCTCACTCTTCACCTTATCTCTATCAACAGTGACACTGTTCCCTCCAGCACCACCATTTTCAACTTCTTTATTATTACTACTAATGTTATTCTTCTGCACCTCTTTTTTCTTCACAGAGACGACTTTCTTTATCTTCACTATCTTCTTCTTAACTGTCTTGGAGCTAACCCCATTCTTTTTGGTATTGTTGTTGTTGGCTTCTTTGTTACTACTGCTGGTGTTATTGTTGCTGTTGTTATTGATGCTGCTGCTAGTGCTGTTGTTAGTAGCATTGTTGTTATTGGACGTGTTATTATTGTTGCCTACGCAAAGCGGTTTATCAGAAATTGGGAACCTCTCCATGATACTATTATGTTGCTGCTGCTGCTGCAAAGGCATGCATGCCACACCTCCATCGCCCATGGAAATCCTCCGCTCTTCACCTTGTATCGAAAACGTAAAAACCTGCGAACCCTAGCTCTCCCCTCTCCCGGGGCTATCGATGCTCATCACTGCAAAACCAATTCAATTCTCCTCGCCTCCAATTCCAAACCCTAAAAAGAACCCTAATTTCACCAAAACACCAAATGCAGGGTTCCGTTACAAAAAATCGGCCAAAATTAAACGCGCCGTTAAGTAGAAAATCCTAGGGTTTGGATTTAAAACAAATGGAAAAAACAATTGAATTCACATAAGGAGATAAACAGAGAAACACAAAGAAAATTACCACGAAATTTAATGAGCTGAGTGAAGAGATCGGCGACGATTATCTTCTCTGTAAAAAGCTGTGAATTCTTAGACAGAAAAACTATCTCGTAACCACAGATCGCAATAATATAAGAGCTGCAGAGAATGAAAATCTCTTCCCTTGTATTCCAATTTTTTCTTTCTTCTCCGCGCTATATTTATTTTGCTTTCTTTGTTTCTCTCTGGCTCGCTCGCTCGCTCTTCTTCTTCTTGGGCTCAAAGATGAAACCTTCGTGTGTATTTTTCTATTTTCTATTTTTTTTTTTTTTGGATCTTTACTACCCTTTATGTTTTGTTCGTGTGCTCCTTTGACGGGAGTGATTACAAATTAATGAAAGTCCGGTAATGCCCTTGGATGTATGGGATCGTATGAGAAAGCGTAGATTGCCGAGACATACGATTTGGACAGCGGGTAGCTCCCGGGCTGTACTCCTATTACTTCTATAAATCATTGTCGGTCCCTAAATAGACTTTAGAATTTAAATAAATTATTTCTTCCAAAATTAATTTTGATCTGCAGATATCAACGAATCGACTTAAGTTTACCCATATTTATCATTAAAATAATTACAATATCTTTAAGATAATGATTAAAAAAAGCAACAACATAAGAAATAAGTGATAATTAAGGAAGGAATGCATCTAGTGTGATTTGTGACTCTTTTGGAAACGCGAACAGAACCGATCCAGGCTGGTATCAAACCTGCTTCAACTTGGCAGAGCTGAGTTGACTGAGAGGGCCTGGGCAACCGAAAAGCCCCAATTCCAAATCGTTGCATCTGTTTTGCTGGTGAAAGATCGCAGTTGTGAATTGTAGGAGAGGATGATACGATTACGCTGGTTTTGTACAGTCTAAGGGTGTTTTCGTCACTTGAGGCGGCGTCCGATGTGTTATGGGGTTACAAACTAAGGCAAGGAGATTATAGTAAAATGAGTAAGCGTTTTGGCGCTCAAGTTGAGCGCAATATTTTAGGAGACGGAGAGGAAGGGGCGCCCAAATCCCGAAGTTTTTGTGTGCTGTGTTTAGGTTAGGCCAGGCGTTAAGGGCATGAGAAACGAAATAAAGTTGCTGAAGCCCAAATGACTATTGGGATAATATTCTCATAAGGTATTTTTATGGCCAAATGTTGAAGTTT
>JANLJB010029999.1:0-19299 GCA_026212285.1 Bursera cuneata | reverse complement strand
TCACACCCCTACTCGTAAAATATCAGCCACACCCCTAATCGTTTAAATATCATAATAATCCCTATATTATTACATTTGTACATATATATCCCCACTGTGCTAAAATTTTATTAGGCCATTTACAACCGCGATTTTATTTTTTTTTTTCGTTAATTTTTATGATGCACAATTATATAAAAAATAAAAAATAAACAACAAAAAACCATAAAACCTATCCACACATCGCAGCCCCATCCCGCCCCGCGAAGTTGTCAGAAATTTTCTCAGGTAGCCCGCAACCGCCGCTAGCCTGGAAAAGCAAGCCGTCGCCCGCATCCAGCAAGCCATTGAAGCAGCCGTGCGCATCACTAAGCAGCACAGCCACGATCTGACGCTCGTCCACTGCTCCTATGTGATATCCGGTTCTACTCAGTCTTGGTCACCTGCTTGAACAGGTTTTTTAATGTTTATTTTTTTGCGTAAATTTTAATTTTCATAATTTATATCATAATTTTAAATTATATACAAACTATAATTACGAATACAAGAAGATGGAACATTAGAGTGCTGGGCGAGTATCGTTAATGGCAAAGCAGAGAAATTTTCCTGGAATACATTGTGTTATTGTTGTTCACTCACGTACTGATTTCAACCTTTTGCCTTATGTGGTTTCATCATCAAGGCCCTGCCGCGGAGCTAAGCTTATTATAGAGAGGCTCGTTTTCTCAACCGGTATGCATTTGTTTGTTTCAATTGAGTTGTTGATTTTGAACTACTTGAGTGGGTTTGTTTCAGCTTGATTATTTTGATAATTTTTTTTGGAATTTGGGCTAAGAATCCTCCAAGTTACGTTGTTTACAATTTTTTATAAATGTGGATTGCTATTTTGAGCTTGCTCGCCATGCGTTCTGTGAGAAAGTCTAGTTGATTTGGTTAAACTTTAAGATACAGTTACTTATCCGTAGAGTTATAGATAACATAGTATTGCATTTTATCTTGTTGTCTCGTAAATACGAAAGAAAAAGTCTAATTCATTTTTGGATTTTTCTTATATGTACATCATCATTGTCCTCATACTTTAATTTATTTCTTCTGAACTGTAGTTGATTTAGTTTGAGCTACCATAAGCTAAGAATCTTCATCTTCGGTGACTAAATCCATCGGTCATTTTGTCTATTTCTATATTTTCCGGAACAAATGAGTAGTATTAATCCATTGAGTTAGTGATTGTTTGAACATATCTGACACAAAATCTGTTTGTTTATATGTGCGATTTGGATCATAATTCAGTCTCAACTGAGTATGATAATGAGCATGTTATTGATCACTTTCAACTTTGTTGTAGAATGTTTTGTGCAAATATCCTGGATTCTGCATCAACCAATTTGGAAGCAATTATTCTTGACACCTATGATGTTTACTGGCAAGTATTGAGGCTTTAGAATGATGGTGTCATGTTCGTTTTGATGGTTTTACATTGGAATAATGCATTCACATCTTTATAGGCTGTAAAGCTTTTATTTGCAAAAATGGCACTTACCCTCCCTGTTTCTTCCCAAAAGGATACGTTTCTCAATCTCAGTTTCCTCCCATCAAGTCCTTCATTGTTACTAGGAAAGAGTAAGATATACTATCAAAATGATAAGAAACCTAGAAATATCTCTTTTTCAATTTCATGTTCATTGCCCAAAATTGTTCGAAGTCCTTCACTAGACAAGCACGTTGTGAAGCAAAACAAAATTCGTTTTGTTCAAAAGCTGAAAACATTGTTACTTTCCAAACCAAAGCACTTTATTCCAATGCATATTCTTTCCAAATGTCGATCTTATCTTTCTCTTCCAAAGCCTCGCTCCATCCTCTCGATGATCCACCGATATCCTACAATATTTGAACTCTTCACAATTCCTATGCCACCGACACCATTCAATGCAACCAAATCAGGCTATCAATTGTGTGTTCGTTTAACACCAAATGCAGCAGCTCTTGCTAAGCAAGAAATGAATCTCAAATCAGCTATGTCCATCAATCTGGCAAACAAAATCCAGAAGCTTCTTATGCTCTCTTCTCATCACCGACTCCTTCTCTCAAAGCTTGTACACCTTGCCCCAGATCTTGGCCTACCGCCTAATTTCCGGTCCCGCCTCTGCAATGACTATCCGGATAAATTCAAGATTGTTGTCACCTCATATGGCCGAGCCCTTGAGCTTGTATCGTGGGACCGAGAGCTGGCATGCTCTTTGCCCACTCCTGAAGTGAGTTCACTTGGACTGATAGTGGACAGACCTTTAAAATTCAAGCACTTGAGGCTTCGAAAGGGATTAACTTTGAAGAGATGTCACCGAGACTTTTTGATAAACTTTGGAGAACTGCCAAATGTGTGCCCTTATAACACCCGTGCAGAAGAATTAGCTAAAGAGTCTCTTGAAACAGAGAAGAGAGCTTGTGCTGTGGTGAGAGAGGTGCTAGGCATGATGGTAGAAAAGAGAACTTTAATAGATCATTTGACTCATTTTAGAAAGGAGTTTGGGCTGCCAAATAAGTTGAGAGCAATGATTTTTAGGCATCCAGAGTTGTTCTATGTGAGCTTGAAAGGCCTAAGGAATTCTGTGCTGTTGGTGGAATGGTTTGATGACAAAGGTGCGCTTTTAGAGAAGGATGAAACTTCGGTGATAAAAGAGAAGTTGATGGAGTTAGTTAGGGAGGGAAAGAGGATGAGACGAGAGAAGAGAAAGCGCAGCATTTACGGAACTTATCTTGATGAACCTGATGTTAGTGACGACAATGAAGCTGATGAGTATGTCGATGACTGTGATGATGGTTTTGAGAACTTGTTTGAGTCGGAAAATTCTGACGTTGAGTATTATTTTGAAGATGATTATGATGATGTTAGGTTAGAGGTGGAGGATCGGTGGGAGAGTGGAGAATTTTGGGCTGCAGATGATTCATCTGTTCTTACAGTCAAGAATGGACAATGTATAAAACCTTGGTAGTCATTAATTACCATAGGGTACATATGGTTTTGTATTTTCTGAATTACCCCCTGTTTATAGATGTATAATTCTCCAAAGATACGAAATAAAAATATTTCTGGAAACAAATTTAGTGTAATTAATTAGCATTATTTGATATAGAAATTTTATCATTCATAACTAGTTATTTCTTAATTTGTAGACTATTATAGTTTACTTGACAAAGACTCAATTTTGTTAACTTTTAATTTATCCAACAATACTCTGTTTTTACCAAACAATTTCTTAATTTCAATAAACTACTTTAATTCTCTAATTCTTTATACCAATCAACATTTTTATTGCTATTTTGGAAGTTATAACTCCAATTTATTATTAGTATTTTTATAAAAAGGGGAGGAATGGATTTACAAATAAAGCTTGTAAATTGTGGTTCACAGATATTGGTGAGTTCCTTTCATGGTTTCAGTTTGTTTCTGCTAATAACTTTTTCGTCTGTCAAGGCTTGCATGTGCAAGTCCAATTAAAACATGAACAAGATGGGCATGTGATCTCCACATGTAAATGGACCCAAGTGATTAAAAAGTGCACATGGATGAGATAAGAGCCCTCTGCCCTTTTGGACCCTACCTACCTTTCTTATAACCATTCTTAGCCTGAAGCCAAAACCCAACTAGCAATCTGCCTATAAATATCGTTTCCTTCTTTCACTACTTCACACAACCCCCTCACTCACTCTCCCTAGCTCACTCAAAACCCTCACCATTCTCCAAGAAAAATGGCTAGATTGCTAACCATTCTCATGTTTTGTGTAGCAGTGATGCTTGTTTTACTGGCAGAAAATCAGGTAAGTCTTAAGATGATACTATAGTATTTGGTTCGATAATTTTGATATAAAACTGATAATACTAAAAAACCATATTGACATAGTCAATTCATGTTGATAAAAGAAATCTTTTTAATTCTATCATTCAAATTATAGTGATACTTATTAATACTTTTCATTAATCGATATTCGAATATGATATATTCAAAATATTTTTTTCAAACGTACAAACAGACTCTCATTTGTCTTTCATCTCATTATATACATATATCTTTTTTTCTTTATTGTTATTATAATTGTTTTTAGTTTTGGATAAACTATGTTCGGTCTGAAATTTTACATGTTTCATAGCCTGGTTCTGGCATGACCTTATTTGACCCAACAGGTAATTGAGAAGTGATTAAATGATGCATGAAGTGGTCCTATATGATCCTCCATGTGCTATGTTGGGAGGTTAGGGTACACCCTAAAGACAATTACTATGTACCATGTACTGTCGACTAAAATGCATAACTATTACATACCTAACCACCATGTGAACCCAAAGAGAGGACCACAAACCTCACCCCCAACCATTTGGTATAAATTTTAGTGATCTGGTAACTTTATTGAAACAATAACAATTAACATATCGGTCTTGATAATATTTTCACACTGATAATACACTGTTTCATATAACTTGAGAGTGCACAACATACATGTTATCAAAACCAGTTAATTGTATAGTTTGTCAATTGTATGCTGTAGGCTGCTACTACAGAAACTTTGGCTGCTCAGCTGAAGGGAAAAGGCAACCAGCCAACGGTAATGCATAACTATGACTCTTTTTGATTTGACAACCTAATAGTTTTACCATAACTATGACTCTTTTTAACCCATTTTGGTTTATTGGACTGCAGCATGGTACCACCCAAGGCAGCCTTAGTCCTCAAGGTGAGTAACAAAAATTAATTTGATTTTACTTTGATACATTCCCTTAGTTCACTCAAAATTAATCTGAAAATGTTTTTGTTGTTTCCCAAACTGTTTTCTTTATGTTGTACTGATAGATGGATGGTTTTACATGCATGCAGAATGTTCTCCAAAGTGCACTTACAGATGCTCCGCCACAGCTTACAAGAAGCCATGCATGTTCTTCTGCCAAAAATGTTGTGCAAAGTGCTTGTGTGTGCCAGCAGGCACCTATGGCAACAAGCAAACATGCCCTTGCTATAACAACTGGAAGACCAAGAGAGGAGGACCCAAATGCCCTTGAACTCTTAATTTTCTCTACATATGTTTTATCCTCTTAAGTCTTAACTAATTAATTAGCTTAATTATTTATTTTATTTTATTTCCTTTGTAGCCAATGTGTTTGTTACTTTTTTCATTTCCTCTAGCAACTAAGTACTACTTTAATGTATATCTAAATAAAATATGAATATTAATCACCTTTTTTTTGTTATTATTTCGTACGTAAATGCTTGAATGTTGTAGTGTATACATAGAGGATTGAGATTTTAAATATTTAATTTAATTTAATTTGTTCTTTTAATAACTTAACTAAAAAATATATATGTAAAAAAAACTATATTTAATTACCTCTCGTACCATTTGATTTAACGTCCGACCACAGCAAAGGGCAAAATATATATTTAAAAAAACTATGGACGATCATTTTTTCTATTGAGACCTAGGGGACAAATTGTTATTAACCCTTGAATTTAAGTTAAAGTTATGTCGTTCTATATTTCTAAAACCTATTTAATAATACAAATCTCAAGGATGATATAATTCCTCCTTTAGTATACGATTGAGAATTTAATTTATTTATTTTTTCTAAAAAATGAAAAGAAGAAATGTAATTCATATCTATATTTTTACCATTGTAATATGTTAAATTATAAATTCAACAGAGAATGCCTACATGTATTAATAAACTTATTAGCACTTTGCACACTCCAATTAAGTCTTTAAAATCTTCATTTGTTCCTTCATATAATCTTTTTCTTTTTTCTTAAATTTCAATTATTTTGGGTTTAGATAGTTAGATTAATTTGGCCCATCCTTCCAAGACATAATTGAAGTTTCTCACATCTTGGGCTTCTTTTATTGTGATTGGACTGGGTCATGTACAAAGTCATTTGGTTTGTTCCTCATTCAATTTTAGCGAGGATAATTTGTAACAGTAAAAAATACTATATTTTAACTATTAGATGAGGTTAGTGAAAAAAAAAAAAAAAGGACCATGATCGTATTATCATAATAGTTAAGGAGTAGGATTGAATCCTTTACTTTATATTTCTTTCCCTTACTCTTTAATGTCTTCTATAATTTTTTTGTTGGATTTAATTTTATCTTCATAAGTTTGCCTTATTCGCTTAATTATTTATTTTATTTAGTTTCCCTTTGTCACCAATATGTTGGTATTTTTTTGGTTTTAATTCCCTAAGAACTATTTCAATTTTTTCGGCTTAGGAATCGTATTAACGTGTTTAAATTCTTTCAATTTGCTTAAAATTTCTTGTTTGAGTTAATTTGAGTAGGATTTTAGTCTATAAAAAGGTGTATTTTACCATAGTTTAATCATTCACTTAAAATTATCATTCAATAAAATTTCGAAATTTTTATTCAACTACCTTTTTTTTTGGTAACTTCATCACCACTCGTTCTTTAAATACACTCTGTACTTTTTTTCTAAACTAAAATTTTGTCTAAAGATGTGAATAATTTTAAAAATAACATATATAATCAATACAAAAATTAATAGATTAATGTGTTTTACATGACAAAACTAAAACACAAAGTATATTTTATTGATAAATCATGTAGGCGATGAATAAATTTTTATTTTTATAGTAATTTTTTTATTAAATACAATAATAAGCTATTGGATTCTATTTGTTTTATGGAGAAACTTTTAAAATTATCTACATTTTGATGAAAAATTAATATAGTGAGTGCACAGTAACTATTTTCTCAACACAGCCTTTAATAAAAAAATTAAAACTCAAATATTATTTTGTACACCAACTAAATATAAAAAATAACCCAAATTCTTTCTACACGCACTGACATCTACTTGACCTTATTCATTTTTTTTTTCCAAACCCTAAATTATTAAAACAGAAAAGATCATACTGCAAAAACTTCTTATTAGCATAAACAACGTAGTGAAGATTATAACTTAATAAATTTTGAAGATAATGAATTCTAGGTTGTATTTTCTTGTGTGAGTTAGATAATGTATTTTCAAATCCAATGAATATCAATGAAGAGTTCTACTTCTCTAACATTAAAAGTCATTCTTTTGTTGAAAACATTGATGGAACAATAACTTTCAATCATAAACTTGACTTATATGACATATATTTTAAAAGACAATGAGCTAATATTTTATTAGTCTTTGCCGTGACAAAAGGCTCATAACCAGCTGCTCTATATATAGAGCTAATGCCCAAGGACTATATGCATGAAACTAGTAAACAACCACTAAGTCTTATATAAGTGCTCAACGTGCAAACAAAGTAACAAACCAAAAGACTTGGTAAATTTATTCAACAGACTCCACTGCCACCTAAAGATTAGGACAATATTCAACTAAATGAAATATTAAAGCAAATATTTCCAACAATCCCTCCATTAAACTGAATGTTTGAAACATCAATTCAGTAAAGATTAGCTGCAATGCTCCCTCCCTCAAATTTGACTCCCCAAAGTACATGCACCAAAGAGCTTCCTAAGCTATTGAAATGTAGCTAATTTGAGGGGCTTTGTATTAGAGGCTTAAATATTCAAATTAAGCCCACACCTATAAGTTTAAGCTTTTAGGAAAATGGCAAACTTAACATGGTACCAGAGCTATAGTGACCCAATGGTTCAGGTTTGAATCTCCTCCGTGTCATTTAATTAAAAAATAAAAAAGTTATTGTTTAGTCCATTTGTAAGACCTGCTGAGGCATGTGAGGCTCTATCCGATCTACGTTGCAAGTGTCGTGAGGGGGCGTATTAGAAGCTTAAATATTCAAGTTAAACCCACACCTATAAGCTTGAGCTTTTAGGAAAGTGATAAACTTAACATGGTATCAGAGCCATACTGACCTAACGGTCCAAGTTCGAATTCCCTCTATGTCATTTAATTAAAAAATAAAAAAAGTTATTGTTTAGCCTACTTATAAGACTCACTGAGACATGTGAGGCTCCGTTCGGTCCACGTTGCAAGTGCACGTGAGGCTCTTGCACGTGAGGGGGCATATTAGAGGCTTAAATATTCAAGTTAACCCCACACCTACAAGCTTAAGCTTTTAGGAAAGTGACAAACTTAACACTTTGTGAGTATGTCGGCAATTTGGTCTTCACTCTTGCAGTAGATGAGATTGATCGTTTCTTCTCTTGTGAGATTCCTCAAGAAATGTTATGTTACATCAATATGCTTGCTTCTTCTGCGTAGAACAAGATTTTCAGAGAGGTTTATTGCAGAACTGTTGTCACAATAAATGGGAGTAGGTCATTCTAGCTTGAAATGAAACTCCACAAGAATCTTTGATAACCAAATTGCTTGACAAGCGCATGTTGTTGCTGCCACAAACTTGGCTTATGTAGTTGATGAAGTTACGATTGATTGCTTCCTTGATGACCATGAAACTGTTCAGGAGCCTATCATAAAAACATAACCAAATGTGCTCTTTCTATCATCTTTGTCTCCCGCATAATCGCTGTCCATGAAGCCAAAAAAATCTAACTTTTCATCATTTTTGTAGAACAACCCATGATTTGTAGTACCTTGTAAGTATCGAAAAATTCTTTTTGTTGCCAATCGATGAATCTCTTTTGGGTAGTCCATGCATCTACTGATCAGACTTACAACATATACTATTTCTAGTCTTGTTGCTGTAAAATACATCAAGCTTCCCACAATTTGCTTGTAAAGAGTGCTATCAATCTTTCTTCCTTCAGGATCTCTAATAAGCTTTAGACCCATTTCAGTAAGTGCTCTAACAGGATTACAATTCTTCATTTGAAACTTGTTTAGAATTTATTGCGCATACTTTTTTTGAGAAATAAAAATACTAGCAGAAGATTACACTACTTTTATGCCAAGAAAGTAATGCATCATTCCAAGATCAGACATATCAAATTCAACCATCATTGACCCCTTAAGTTTTTCAAAGATGGCCTTATCATTTCCAGTGTAAATGAAATCATCCACATATGAAAAACAAATGAGCATTTTTCCACTATTTCCAATCTTTGTAAAAAAGTATGCTCATATGGGCATTTATTAAATTACTCCTTAGAAAAATAAGCATTTATACGACTATACCAAGCTCTAGAAACTTGTTTTATTCCATTTAGTGCATTTTTTTTAAAATTTTGATACCTTATAGGCTTATATATACTCATATGTGATCTTAACATAGCTATGAGGCTGATCAATAAATACCTATTCTTCCAAGTCTTCATGTAAGAAAGTTGATTTCACGTCCAACTAAAAGATAGGCCATGAATATTCTGCTAGCAATGCAATCACTAATATGATTATATCATGCCTTGCAACAGGAGAAACTACTTCTGTGTAGTCGACACCAAACTCTTGTTTATAACCTTTGGCTACTAATCTCGTGTTGTATTTTTCAACTTTGCCATTCTCTTTCAACTTTGTCTTGTACACCCACTTGACACCAACTGTTTTGTGTCCTTTTGGAAGATTAGTCAACTCCCAAGTGTTGTTCCTTTTAATTGTTGTAATTTCATTATCCATCACCTTCCGCCATTTTGCTTCTTCGAAAGTCGCTTTGAAAGTGGTAGGATCACAACATGAAAATAGAGCAAAATGTGTTCGTGGCAACTAGAAAGGTTCATGGATCAAGGACAAAAAAACAAGGTTTGTAAGCTTAGGAGATCTTTTAATGGATCAGAACAAGCTTTTTAGTCATGGAAACAAAGGTTTGATCAAGCAGTCAAATCTTTTGATTTTGACCAGCTACAAGAAAGTATAGACAATGTTATTCCCTTCTTAATTCTTTATGTTGATGACATACTTCTCATTGTAAATAATCTGAGTATTATCACTAATAAAAAATTGGTTAGCAAGCAATTTGAAATGAAATAACTGGGAGAAACTAGCTATATTTGAGGATCAAGCTTTTGCGAGATCATAAAAATAAAGTAATAGCATTATCTCTGGCACGCCCTGGAACCCCTTATACAGAAATTCCGAGAATAAATTAAATAAATAATTAAAATAAAATAAAAAAGAAATCTGAAGAAATGTTTTAATCAAAACATTTAAATAAAAAACATAAGTTTTACACATTCTTCAATAAAATAAAATGCAACTCACTCTACCCAAACATAACTCAAAGATTGTCTGAGATCCTCTATATGAGCTTCAAAACATCACCGCTAGACTTTTGACTTTGGGTACCTGTGGAGGAAAGGATGAGCAACACAGTCCAGTAGGAATTTCTATAACTACACAGTTTTATAACATTTTCAATTTAATCATATATCATGCATTTCATACAACACATACAACCAACTCTTGTTGCTCATTCACAAACACACCAATTTCACTACTATAAATTTTTGCTCACAATCACATAATCAATAACCATGTTGTTTCCACAACGACTCACTAATATCCACATATACTAATTTCTTAACCTAATGTTTTCTCTAGACCCCGGATCAACTAAGCCCATCTAAGGTCTAACATTAGCGTCAGATTAGGAATGTTTTCCTTGGACCCTATGACACATATGGCCTACCTAAGGCCTAACATTGTATATACACATCACGAGTGAATTCCCTTAGGTCACTCAACATACACGGGCACATCTAAGGCCTGACACTGTACATGTATATCACAAGTGAATCCCCTTAGGTCCCTCAACACACACGGGGACATCTATGACCTGACATTGTATATGCATATCATAAGTGAATCCCTTTAGGTCCCTCAACACCCACGGGCACATCTAAGGCCTGACACTGTATATGTATATCACAAGTGAATCCCCTTAGGTCCCTCAACACATGGGCACATCTAAGGCTTGACACTGTACATGCATATCACAAGTGAATCCCTTAAGTCTCTCCATACATACAGGCACATCTGAACTCTAACATTATAAATGCATATTACAAGTGAATCGCCTTAGGTCCCTCAACACATACGGGCACAACTAAGGCATGACACTAACTCTCTGGGTTCTCGTGTATTAGCTGGACTAACCCATACATTATTGGATTACCGTATATAAGCTAGTTAATCTGTATATCATTGGATCCCGTACACAGGCAAGGCTATCCCTATCACACTAAGATCCTGAGTACCAGGCAAGACTATCCCTATCATATCGGGATCTTGCGTATTAGGCAAGGCTATCCCTATCACACCAGGATCCTGCATTCCAAGCAAGGCTAGCCCTATCACATCGGGATCCTGCACACCAGGCAAGGCTATCCTTATCACATCAAAATCCTGCATACAAGGCAAGACTATCCCTATCATACTAGGATCCTGTACATAAGGCAAGACTATCCCTATCACACCGGGATCCTGCGCACAAGGCAATGCTATCCCTATCACAAGGTAATGCTATCCTTATCACATCTAAAGCCTGACATTGTATATGCATATTACAATCGAATCCTTTTAGGTCCCTTAACACATACGGGCACAACTAAGGCTTGATACTAACTCTCTGGGTTCCTGTGTATTAGCTGGGCTAACCCATACATTATTAGATTATCGTATATCTGCTGGTCAATTTGTATATCATTGGAATCCCGTACATAGGCAAGGCTATCCCTATCACACAGAGATCCTGCGCACTAGGCAAGACTATCCCTATCACATCAGGATCTTACATACCAAGCAAAGGTATCCTTATCGCACCAGGATCCTGCGTTCCAAGCAAGGCTAGCCCTATCACATCGGGATCCTGAGCACCAGGCAAGGCTATCCTTATCACATCGGGATCCTACACACAAGGCAAGGCTATCCCTGTCATACTAGAATCCTGTACACAAAGCAAGGCTATTCCTATCACACTGGGATCCTGCGCATAAGGTAATGCTATCCTTATCACATTGGGATCCTACGCACAAAGCAAGACTATTCCTATCACACCAGGATCCTACGCACAAGGCAAGGCTATCACTATTTTCAGATCTTAATTACGAACTCATCTCGTATGGTCCATGTTTCCTTTGAATTTCGTGTTTTGCACCTGACCCATCCAAGGTCCAACATATATCATTCCATTGTTTACCACTAGCCCACATGGCCACTATGACACACGTCTCATCGTGTCTAATCCATCTTATCATGTACGACTCACGTATCGTCCATATCTCATCTATCCCATCAAACGTGATGCCCACACACTACTCGTATCTTATCTATTCTGTCATGTACAATTACATGCATACTGCCTACGTCTCAACTATCCTATAATGCACAGGCACACGTATTGCTTGTGTCTTATCCATCCAATCACACATATTACCCATGTCCCAACCGTCCCATCGCACACAATCACATATACGTACACCACAGTCAATGATCACAAACATATCACCTATGGTCCTCATCGAACACTCATAAATCACATCCATATCATATAAAAACCCAATCAACAATCACAAACATATCCTATTTCTATGCCACAACCATTCAAAATGAAATAGAAATACATAGATAGAAATCCCTACCTCGATAGATGAATCGTAGTTCCCAGTTCTTTCTCTCTCTACCTCATCCGTAATACAAATTTTATCTGTCCCGGGGGTCTCAAATGAATCCTCAGAGTCACTGGACCAAAACCATACAAAATCAAATACAAGGGTTAAACTGATAATTTACCATTTATGGGTGTTATCGTAAATCTTTAAACCAATAGGGAACATTCTGAAATTAACCAAATAAGGGTGAAAATGCTAACATGGAAACCCTCAGGGGTCCTAGTGATAAAACACAAGATGAGGGGTGCATTTACCAAAACCCGAAGTTGCAGGGGTGTAACAGGGATGGTATAGGTATCAAGATCCAGAATAATAGGGGGCCAACAGAAATTAACCATAATAATTGTCGATCGAAGGTTGGGAACAACGAACGAAGGATACCACCAGTATCATCTCGTCGAGATGAATTCAACGACATTGGTGTTGGAGGTTGGAGACGGTGAAATCAACAAGTCGGTGATGGAGGAGGCGTCGACTTCTAGGACAGATCTTCAGTGATACAGAGGTCAGACAGATGATCAGAGGCCACTGTTGGGATCGTCGGGCCAAGATGAAGAGATCCTGACTGGTGACAACTGAAGGTAACACCGAAGGAGGGAGAACCGTGATGGGCATCAACAAACTTTCACGGTGTCGATCTAGCTAATTCGACACCAGATGGGGAAATAGTGGCAACCACCGCAACTAGGGGGCTGAGACAGTTCCATCGTCACCCTTTTCAAGGCATAACTCGCTTGGAAGCTGAAGGGTTGCAGTGGTAGTGACAATCCGGTGAATAAGGGTGTTTCTGTAGATTTTTGAATGTCTTGGGCCACTTTGTTTATATAGATTTTGGAATTCAGGGGTTAAAATAAATTCTCAAATTTCAAATTTTACAAATCCCGATCCGACGCCTCGACATATCGATACCAAACCATTCTCATCCAATCTACACTACGTGACCATCAATATACGAATATCGGGCACTAAAGACAAAAAATCAATTTACCCATATCAAATTCTTTTAGTCCCACAACTCAAAAAGTTTTCATATTCATCCTTATCATCCAATTACATACGTACACAATGTCATTATGTACGTGTCATCTAACACGCGTCAAATATGCATAAATTCACTATTAAAAGTTGTGAAATCTTACACATATACTCCATAACACTGTTTCAAAAATCCGAGTTATCATAATCTCAATCTACTTGTATAGACAAACTTCTGGTAAAGTTGAACATGAAAACTTCCAAGAAAGTTTTACTACCTTTTAGACAGGGAGTTAATCTTTCAAAGGATCAGTCTCCCAAGACCTTTGAAGAAGTAGAAAGAATGAGAAATATTCCTTATGCTTTGACCGTAGGAATTCTTATATATGCCATATTATGTACTAACTAGACCATATATTAGTTTTATAGTAGGCATGGTCATCAGCAGATTTCAATCAAACTCAAGACCTAAACATTGGATTACAGTCAAACATATACTTAAGTATTTGAGAAAAACAATAGATTATATATTTGTGTATTCTAATGACAACTTAGTTCCACTTGGTTATACTGATTCAGGTTTTCAATTAGGTCAAGATTCTAGAGAAATCACCTCTAGGTATAATATTTTCACTTGGTGTTGAAGCCGTCAGTTGGAGGAATATGAAACAATAATGTATCATAGACTCCACCACAAAAGCCAAATATGTGACTGCTTCTGAAGCTGAGTATATGACTGCTTCTGAAGCTGCAAAGGAAGTTGCATGGCTCAAGAAGTTCCTTGGACAAAAGTGGAGTTGTGACATAATTTAAGGAACCGAGGCACCATAAAAGGCAGAAACATGTAGAGATAAAATACCATTTGATTCGAGAAATAGTATGTGGAGATGTAGTGGTCACCAAAATTGCTTCTGTAGAAAATTTGACAGATCCTTTCATTACTTATCAAGGTTTGATTCTCACTTGAAAGGGATAAGGATTCGTTAGATGCAACAATTTTTTTAGATAACATTATGTTAAAATTATGTTATTCTAAATCAATATATATGACATTTCAGTAGGTTAAATATATTAATGTTTATACATTTTGAGTGTTTTTATTTATTTGAATATACCAAGGTCCATTAATTATATTGTGTTAAATACTAGATCATTATAATCATAAAGGTGTACACAACTATAAATAAAAATGATATTTTATTTATGATAGCTGTAGTGAGGGTCACAATTAATTAACCAATTGGAAGTCACTGATGCTTATAGTAAGATATAATTTTAGTTACCATTTTAATTAAATTCTATAGGAGCTAAATATATTCATGTTCTTTTTGTATGAGAATTCTTCTTCAACCTATTTTATAATGTTTAACTGAAAACAAAAAAAACCCCTCTTCTTGGATGTTAAAAAAAAAAAAAAAATTTAAAGATCCGTCTAATAAAGATTTATATAATCACTAATGCTTCTATAATATGTTGATCATCATAGAATTTTATCTCAAATAATGTGACATTCATTTAAAATTATCATATCATTCATTTTATAATCACTAACTACTTAACAATCATTAAGTAGTTGTTTATCACTTGAAATGCAAATTTGAGATAAGTTGCATTACTCATTTTATTGTGGATAAACTTGTAATAAAATTATTATAAAATGAGACTTAGAAATTAAATGAGTGTAGTTAGTAAATCTCTTATGTACAATGAAATCATTATTCGAAAATTTATTCATGAAAATATTAGAAAAACCTTATTTGATAAATAAATTTTTTCCTTCACGTAGGGTTAAAAATATATATTTTCCATATATATTAGAAGTTGAATTCTTCTAATAACGGGGGTGTCTATGTATTTACTCCATTATTCTTTCGATCGTATATTTGATTAGAATCATGCTATTTTCGTATCAACATTGAACTAATAGGGTTTAATTCTGTAGGATTTTCGTTTTTTGTGGTTTGGTTGTGTATTCATTTTTTCCAGAGAATAATGACTTTAGTTTGCTAAATAAAATTAAAAAGAAAAAAAAAGTTTCTTTTAAGTTAAAAATAAATTTTAGGATTCTTTTTATGCCCATATCAAAATAGAGAATGGAATGGGGTTACTAAGAACTAGTTGAGGCTATTTAGAATCATCTTTAATTAAGTATCATGTCAATTAATCAATCAATATATATACTTTTAAAATTGAAAAATATTTTCTACAATTAATATTCATATTAATGTTTCATTATTTATTTTCAGGCTACACGTTTCATTAAAAATGAACTCTAAGAGGTCCTGGAAGGAGTTTCAAAAACCATATTATAATAATTATGAATAATATTGCCAATATATTATATATAAATGGCAAGAACACTTTTCGTAGGTATGTTTTCTATTAAATTTTCTCTTAATTAAACACATAAAAAGTTTTGATTTTCGCAAAAAATTAATATAAATTTAACCTAAGCATACATCAAAACAAATATTGGTAAATGATATATTTGACAAATTAAAACCTTAATTAGTTAATCAATCATTAGGGTTTTATTTTATTTTATTTTATTCATCTCTTAGTAATAACCTTTAGAAACCACTCCACCTAAAAATTAAAGCTTCTAGTTGCGACTTAACTGTAATATTTAAGCTTCTAATAATAATATGAATATTACTTTTATAAAAAAATAGTATGAGTAAATTTTTTTGACAAAATTAGGCACATCCAAGAAAAATAAAGATCATTAATAACATAAAATTTCATCAACTTCCTTCCTTTATAGGTTTAATTTATCTATTTTTTAAAAGACAAGATTATTTAAAGTTAAAATTTTACTCTCAACACGTAGCAATTAAAAATATTTAAATTATATTTTTAATCAACTTATTTTCGTAAGTTCTAAAAATATTCTTATCAGCCAACATAATTTCAATAGATTGAAACTTAATTGAATATAAAATACATAAATCTTATACGGAAAAGAAAGTCTTCATGAGAGTAGTTTGTAAAGAAAACTCAATTTGACACGAAAAGCAACCCTACGAAAATGAACATGTTGCACGACGTTATCGTGAAACCTGTTCTGCTCTGTAACGGTTCTACCAAAGCTGACGTTCTGCATGACAACTTTCTTGAAATGATGGCGTTCACGATAGTTTTACAAAAATTGTACATGTAATGGCACTACGAAATCAGTTCTTAGCTTTGTGTATGCAGCATTTTCTCCTTTTATTTTGATGCGTTTCTTTCTAAAAGGTTTTACAATTAACAAAAGAGTCAAGGTATGGTTAAAGTAAGCAGGTAAAATTTTGATAATTATGAAACTTACCAATTATAATTGTGATTAATTAGACAAAGACGAAGTAAATACATATATAACATGATATAATCAGGAGTACTACAGGATGATATGATACAGTCATCTCACCTAAGTTATTTTTTTCCTCAATCAATGTAAAGTAACCTCACCTTCCACAAAATCAGATATCAAGTCTTCAATAATTTAATTTCAACTTTGTCATTTAGCTCAAATAGTTTTGCAATTGAGGATCTTAAAATTAAATTTTCACCCACTTTTTAAGTATAAAATGAGTTATCATAACCAAGGTCTGAGAGAGCCAGGAAAAATTAACAATTAACAGTGTCGAAAGTGCAAGAAATGGCGATAGTTAGCACTCAACGTTTGGCCTTGGTGATGGTTGTGGTAGCTGCAACCCTAATTTTCACCGATCTTCGGGTGTCGGCGCTATGCGGAGGAGACGTTACCGACCTTATTGATGAATGCTCGCAGTTCGTTAAGCTTACCGGACCAAAAATCCCTCCATCTTCTGAATGTTGTGATGTGGTGAAAACTTTTGATGTTCCTTGCGTTTGCAGACTTGTTAGACCTGAACTGGAGAGGATTGTTAGCATGGAGAAGGTGGTCTACGTAGCAAGAACTTGTGGGCTAAATATTCAACCTGGAATGATATGTGGAAGTAAGATTTTAAGTTTGTTAATTAAAACCCTAATTACAAAACTATCGATTTTAATTTTGATTTTGATTTTAGTAGTTTGTAATTAATTTATTTTATCAAAATTGTTTCCACAAAATGTGTTTGTTTTAACATTTTTGATTAATGTCATTATCAGGGTGTTTGTATTTTAAATTATTAAGTTATTCTACTATCAATATAATCCTTGAATTATATGATTATTTTCAGGCTACACAGTTCCACCAATGCGGATGATATAAGAGTTGCGAGAAGAAGTTTCGGAAACTATATTGTAATAATTATGAATAATATTGCCAAGATACAGGGCATGAACTTTTCTTATGTATCTTTTATTTGAAATTCACCTTTATCAAGTACATTAAAAATTTAAATTTAAAAGAAAATTAATGTATGGTAATTCAAACTAATTATACTTGCTTTATTTTGGCTTTGATTTTCTCTTTCCTTGTATAACTCAGTTCTTACATTTGTATAAACACCATAACATGAACGAATACAAGATACAAATAGATAATCCATGATTGTTTGATCAGTCATCTCTGGATTCATTGGTTTGTGATTGTGCTACTCATTGTGGCTGGTGTTGCAATGGCGGATGGTGGTTTGTTTGTGTGGATTGCTGAATTTTGGCTATGGAGTGGCGATCTAGGGGACTCTGATGGTAGTGTTGTTCTGAAAGTGTCTGCCATGGTTTGATGGTCCACGGTTTTGGCTTGGTCATGATGAAGACTGGGGTTGGTCGTGGGATTTTTGTTTAGTTTAACTGATGTTTAAAATGTAATATTATGAATTTACCCTTTTTTTAAGTTCATCTGAGAGGGCGTTTGGTTCGATAAAAATATACTTAGGAATTAAAATTGGTTCATGCTATTTGGTTAAAAAAATAAATTCTGGAATGGGAATCCCATTACTCTAGGAAAGAGAATTAGTCATTCTCGCCACTCGTTATTAATCTATTTTGATTCCTGACTAGAATCAAAATAAAAAACACGTTTTCATAATTTCATATAGGAAGAAAAAAAAATCTTTTCCATCTTCACCTCTCTTTTATATTCATTGTAATTTGCATCTCAAAAACATATATTTTCATTATAAATCTCAAATACACAATATTTGTTTTGCTTGGACATGATGTGCAGGCAAGTGAATTCTCTCATTTTTTCACCATTATATGATGATAATTTATATTATGATCTTTTTATGATGATAATTTATATTATTATTAATTTCAAAAGCTCATCATTATGGCATCTAACACATAGTAAAATTTAAACAAACTCTATATTATATACAATAAAATGTGTAATGTCTTCCACGTATAATATCTAAAGTTAAAGAAATCGTTTAAAAAAAATAATATTATTTTAAAAATAATTTATATGATATAACTATTTGATTTTGAAGTTATAGAACTCACAATCTCTACCCTAAAAAAACCAAAAAGAAATTTAAGCTATCGAATGCAATAGACAAGATATTTTCGATAAGATGTTATATCGAAAAAATGAATTTTCGATAAGATTTGTTATTGAAAAAAATTCTAAAAAAGTTTATATAAAAGAAAGAAAAAGATGCAGCCTCCAGTCTTGAGGATTAGGAAGAGGACTGAATTTGATAAAATGAAGTAAACAAATGATACAGTGGAAAATTCAACAGTGACTGCTTCTTTATAAAATTATATAAATATTTTATTATGTTCTTTATTCGATGTTCATTATTGACCACTTTTCAATTAATAGTGTTCTGTTCTCATTAACATCTCTCTTGTTGTGAACGGCCTGTTAACTTTAGCACAGTGGGGGTATATATGCACAAATGTAATAATATAGGGGCTAAAGTGATA
>JANLJB010029998.1:0-19299 GCA_026212285.1 Bursera cuneata | reverse complement strand
TAAATTAATAGCACTTAAAGTGTAAAAATGATATTTAAACTCATAATAAATGTACACTTTTAAGTGCTTATCATCCACTGTGTTAGGGAGTGCCACGCTATTGGTGAGCTGGATCCCAGTGTGTTAGGGATTGCGGTGCTGTTGTGAGCTAGAACTCAGTGTGTCAGGGATTACTGTGCTGTTGTGAGCTGAATCCCATTGTGATAGGGAGTGCCACTCTATTGGTGAGTTGGATCCCACTAGGTTAGGGATTGCGGTGCTGTTGTGAGCTGGATCCCATTGTGATAATGAATGCCACGCTATTGGTGAGCTGGATCCCACTGTGTCAGGGATTGTGGTGCTATTAGTGAGCTGGATCCTAGTGATAGAGAGTGCCATGCTGTTAGTGAGCTGGATCCCAAAGTGATTGTGTGGTGTATCCGGCGTGAGTGCAAAACTCATGTGGATGTACTGCACGTACGGCGACGGTCATGATAGTGAGATGAGTGGGCACGTGAGGTAGAGAATATCTTGTGAAGGAAATCAGGAGTACGTGAAAGAGAGAGAGATGAGTGGTGTGTATTGTGAGTGTTTGTTTGGATGCATGCATGTATGTAAACTGTTATAGAACTGTATAGTGTTAGATATTCCTACTGGGCTGTGTTGCTCATCCCTTCCTCCACAGGTACTCGAGGTCAGGAATCTAGCGGAAGTGATCCGGAGCTCAAATAGAGGATCTCGGACAGTCATGGGTATGTATGGGTAAAGTCAGTCATTTTATGTATTGTTTTATCGAAAAAATTTTGTAACCCGTTTTTCAGAGTAAATATTTTGATTAAATTGATTTTTATTTTATTTACTTACATAGTCACCCCAGGAGTTCTTGTATAAAGGATTCCGGGTCGTGACATCCAGTTTTGCTAAAATTTTGACAACACATTTAGGACTCATAGGTCTTCAATATGGACGGTGGAGGTCTGATTCGAAGTACCGGAGATCACTCTTTTGTGGCTGAAATAGTATTCACATTTTTTTGAGATCCTTTGTAAATTCTCTTAGCTCTTGGTGATTTTGCTTATATATGTTTTGCTCTAAATTTGTGAGCATTTTGTAGTAATTGGACTGCTGTAATTTTACTTCAAATCATAGTGAAGTTGTTTGATTGGGTCTTATAGGTTATGTGGTTTTTACCATTGGATTTGAAGGGGTTTTTCATATTAAAATTGTGTATTCTCTATTTGGTGTGATTTACTTGTGTTATTGATAGTTTTTTTGGGCTTTAATCTTTGCTAAAAATATTTTTTACTATTTCAAATTTTCGGGTTACACATAGACCCTCCTTTGTGTAAAGGAAAAGAGGCAGTTAATTGCTGGAGTAGCTAGAAACTTGAAGTGGAAACATATAATGATTTTCTATCATGAACACTTGAATACGCTAAATAACTTTCAAATTTTAGTATCCATGTAAGACATCTGAAAGTACTGCTAAAAGTGATACGACATCGAAAATCACATAATAAATATAGAAAGAAAAAAGAGAAGACCAAAAAAGCAGTCGTTATCGTTGATAATATATTATAAACTTAACACTCAAGTTAATTCTTCTATACTTCATTAGTTGTCCCGTACTCACATCATTGAATTTAAGAGTCAAGGGTTGCCGTGCAGCACTGAATTTCTGTTCTTCCGTGCCCAAGGGTGCAAATAAAATAGTAAATCTGTTACGATCAAACTATACAGAATATCGTACTATAGACGATCGCTTCATTCTATAATGCATGAAGATTCATTTATATTTTCGGTACAACAAATTTTTGTCTTTCATCAATTTTTTGTTTGCTGAATGGTAAAAGTGGCCTAGAAGAAGCAAGCTGGGAACTTGCTTGAAGTGAGAGTGACCATAAGGTCAAGGCTAGACTAGTCTTATAAAATATTCATTCGTAGAAAATGCATAACAGTGATTGCTAGACGACTTGGGTATGAACACATGCACTGACGCAAAGGGTTAAATATTGTTTTAGTTTCGAGGAAACCACAAGTGAACTTTCTCTATGTAGAAAATGATGTATCTACCTGAAACACACATATATGATTTTATATAAATTAGCCTCTATTGTAGCTAGCAAAAAGGTCCTTAATGCTTCTCAGATTCATTCATAAAACTTCAGTCTCAAAAAATTTGTAGTGCTTTAATCCCTAACAGGAATGGCAACACGATTTTCAAAGTACCTTACTGAAATGGACGTGATAAGAAACTTGCCAATTCCCACCAGTTACATTGGTATAATACCTTTCGAAGAAGAGCATTCCGTGGACATGCATGTTCATGATGACTCTGGGAAACTCTGGGTCTTTCGTTGCTCATTTCAGCAGAGTGGAACTGCAGGACGTGTTCTTTGTGTGGATTGGCTTGAGTTTGTGGGGCAGAAAAATGTTAAAAGTTAATGATAAAGTCATTCTCAGTGAAGAAATCAAAAGAGGTCCAGTTGTGGAAGCAAGGATATTGAAGATTGAAGTGAAGAGAAAAATCAGATTGTTTGGTCAGGATATTTGGGCTGAATTCAAATGAACAAATTTAAAATGATCGTTCCTCAAATTTAATAAGTGAGCAACTCTACCTAGGTCACTGCTGGTGAATCTACAGTTGGTCTCAAGTTATACTGTCTTTTTTTTTTTTTTAATTCAAATTAAAACTTTAATTAGGTATTATATATTATAATATATTCTCTCTTTTCTCTTCTTTGTCCAGTACCTTTGTTCTTGTGTCTCTCACTCCCTCTATTTCTTGGTTTACTTTTATTATTATCAAATTATTCTTACTTATTACATCTATCTCCTTAGTAAGAAAGTCTAGAATTACTATTATAGTATATCATCTGTACACAAATTTAATAAATTACTATGATATATTTATGTAATTTAGATAAACTAAGATGTTGATATGTGATTGTTATATCATTTGTTATAAATTATTTATTCTAAATCTAACATATACCACATCAATTTTTGTGAGTTAAGTTATATAATTTATATATATATATATATATGTATATGTCCCAAAATTTTGAGGCAATGTACATAGAGAAAAAATTAAATCAATGCATATTACCAAAATATTTTAAGGAAACTGTGTACAGTGACGGAGCTTGGAAGAAATTTTTGGGGGGGCCAAAAGAAAAACTCAAATTTTTAGTAGGGGCCAAGAGGTAACATTTTTTTTTTTTAAATTTTTTTATGCATGAAAACAGTGATTTTTTTTTTCTCATGGCCCCCCTTGGCCATAAAGAAGCTTCGTCCCTGACTGTGTATAGTAGCTGCAGACTCTTTTTGTACAAAGAAAAGGCCAAAAAAAAACTTAGGCACCTATTCTAACACCCCAATATTTGAACACCCAAAATATGGGCAATTAGAAAAAAAAAATGTTATAAGGACATTATAAATATTTCACACTAATTTTTATTTTACTTATATGAATGTGTTTATAATACCTTTAAGTTGTTTTTTAATTTTTAATTTTTTAACATTGTCTAACTTTGGGATGTTCATGTTACCATTCGAATAATATGGGTGTTCATATAATTCTTCTGAAAGAAAAGTGGGAACCAATTTCCTGAAGAATAAGCTTGCATTACAAAGAAGTAGTGGTTGCTAACGTACCCACAGTATCATAATATAAACTTTAGTGTGCATATACGATAAGTGAAAAGGATGGCTCAAAGTAATATTACATTGACAACGAGAAAATAAATAATAAAAAAAGACCAAATATTAAGTGGTCAATATCACATAGAAAAAAAAAAAAGTTACATGACAAGTAAGTCTTCTATAATTTCATTAATTGTCATCATTATTACATTTTATCAAATTATTCCCACCTTCTTTATTCTATAATATATATATATATATATATAATTTCTTTTATCAATTTCTCTCACTTGATCCATAAATCATACGTTTAGCTTTGTAGGTTTTTCTTTTTTAATTATAAAAGATCATACAAGCTTGGATTACAAAGATATGGTTCAAAATCTCAATATAATTATTTAAAAATTAGGCATTTGTATAGTATTTTGAAGGGTTTAACTTTTTTATTCTTTCAACTTTTATTCTTAAAATGTTTTATATTATTGCAAGTATACATAATATATTGCACATAAATGTCTTTTTTGTTAAATAATTCTTAGTTTATGTTTTGGAAAATGGTATTATAAGAGACAAAATATGGTAAAATGGTCCAAATGGAGAGTGGTAATTTTCTTGATACAATAAATTTGTATTCTTTAATTTGCCTTGCTTATTGATTTTCTTATGTTAGTGCTTTGTATAAATATAATAATAGTTACACTAGGAGCAAGTTCATTATTATTGATTTTCTCATGTTAATGATTGAATTATTATAAGACTTTTAAAGTCAAAAGGGAAAAGGGAAAGTAAAATAATAATTATAACAGAGGAGTTGATTAATAGGCTAGTAGATAATAGATGAGTTATACTCTTTGAAGAACCAGACAGCATAATTTTAATAGTATTTTGTTGTATTTACATATGCATTATATGTTTATTTAACACATTATATATTTTCTTCAAATGTTTATTTTTATATAGAAGATACATTTTGAGGGATAAGGTTTATTATGTCCCCCTCCCCTCCTCCCCCATTAGGTGCAAATATTTTTTTATTAATAAAATTTTCTCATACCATCAAAGTTTACCTAAAGTAATAATTTAATCCGGCCAAGAAAAATTTTATGGCTACGCCACTGATCACATCTATCACCACTTGAAATTGTTTGGTATTATCGCTAGCACTAAAAAGATTGGTGAAGTCAATCTATTTGATAGTTTAGGTGGTATTGGTGTAAGAAGGCAACATTTGATATTATTAGGAGGTGAAGGAGACTCCTTGAATCTCTTGTTGGCAAAACACTACCTCCTACTTGGATGAAACCTACACTATTGCATAGATTTATTTTCATTGATCATTTAATATCATCGATTATATCAAGCCTATTTTGATGTCAGTGAAGCAGTTTTTCTTAATTTTTAATTAAAATTTTATGAATTATTATTGGGATTCTTTGGATTCTAAATTAATTTATCAAAAAAATCCTAAAAATTCTACTCTCTCATTACCAAAATCTAAAAATAAACTGATATTGAAAGGTTAATCATAATTCTTTTTTATTGTTGCCCTTGCCCTCAGAAAACCAAGGGCAATGAAAGCTCGCCTTCACCTGACAAAGGCGATAGCCTTTGACACCCGAACACCCTACATGTATCATGCATGTCACACTCTTGCCCTGGTCAGAGGATTCGCAATCATCACCGTCAATTCCACCAATGAGGGTGCTTCGCACAAGTGTCAATGTTGTACTTTTCTCCTCTATATAAACCTCCACTTTCCACCATAAGAGAGTAATGAATCAATTCTCTCTCACATAATTACATTTTCAAATCCTATCTCTCTTTCTCTCTTCGTTAATTGTTTCGATTCTCATTATACGGGCTTGGGTGTCAAAGGATTCCCATAGGAACATTGCCAAAGAATACTGTTCGAGTGATGACAATACTATTTTGGGAGAGGGGTGTTGTTCCAGTGGGAAAGGTACAGTTTCGGTACACCCGATTTACTATTGTGGTGATCATTTAGAGTCGTGCATCAACAATTTTGAAAGTATATTCTTATAATTAATCATGCATATTATAAAATAAATAATTTTACAAAAAGGTATATAGTATATGTGGGTGTAGATCAATTTTAGTTGGTGTTCTGGACAGCATTTGTACACTACATCGCAAAGTATTTCCACATTGCGGGCTCAGAATTTCAGAAAATTGACGTTGCAACTTAGGTGATTCTACACTCCAGTGGAAACTCGATGAACTTGCAGAATTGAAGTCAGAGACTTCGTGCCGTGATATGGGGAAAACGAGACCATGGTGCTGAATCGACACCTGGCAAAATTGAGGTAGTTTTTTTTTTTTTTTTATTTGTGTACCCTCATTCTTCTACTATATAATCTTATGTTTCTCCTTGTGTTAAAAGGGAACGTTTTGAGAGAGAGGCAAGAATAGAGGGTTTAGATTGAGAGAAGAGACTTAGAGAAAGAGGAGAGATTGAGTGAAATTTATCTTTGTAATCTTGTTGGTTTTGTTCTCTTGTAACTCATTCATTCTTTATAGTGGATTTGCTGTCACCAGCAACTGGATGTAGGACTGTTTAGAGTCCGAAACAGTATAACTCTTTATGTCTCTCTACTTGTTTATTGTTCCATTGATTTGCTGCAAAATTTCTGGGTTTTTAGTTCTTCACGTTTGGATTCTGTTGTTACTACAAATTTATATTATGTCATATTCCTTATTAATTTGTTTGTTGGATTGTTCATTTCACAACAAATAGGTATTAGAGCTAATGTTATTAGTTGGTTTCTTGAAGGTTTTTGGTTGCTGAAAATCTGTAAGTTCTCATGGTGTTTGATAAAATACCTGAAGGACTACATCTGTTGAAATTTTCCTAGGATCATGAAATTGGAGCGTAGAAAATGTAATTAAAGTTAAGAAAACTCACATAACTCTAAACTATATGATTTGGTGAAGAACACCTCTAAAAGGGCTTGAAATCTTTTCTTCTACCTATGAAATTTGATCACCCAATGCTAGAAACACCTAGCCCTTCTTGTGAATGATTGATTTTTCTAGAAATCCCTTGAACTTTTGATGAAAAATTCAAGAAGATAGAATGAGGAAGTTGGCGGCAATGCTTGGAAAGAGAAAGAGCTTGAAGTTTTCTTGAATTTTCTAAAATTTTCTTATGAAAATATCCAATATTCCTTATAAAATATCACATAAATCCCTTGCAAAATTTCACATAGCACCTTGAAATTTTTTTGACTCTTCAAAACAAGTCCATATGGGCTTAATAGGTTTGGGCTTAGTTTAATTCCATAAAGTCCTAATGTGTTTAGTAATATAATTTACTAAACTAGCCCATTTAGGCTTCTAAGCCCAATTCATTTAAATCCATATCCAATATGTATTTAAATAAATCTAATAATATATTTAAATACTCATTTATTCTATGAAAATCTAATTTTGAAATTGAAGACCAAATTAATTTAATTAATTCTAAATCAATCCTTTTAGCTCTCTCTAATTTGACAATTTTAAACTGTCAAATTCTTAACTTCTCATTCTCCTCCATATCATTCTTTCATCGAGATGTTATCGGTGTTCAACCCATTAGACTTTTGGATATATTGATAGTAAATCAGTTTAATTGGACTATCCAAATATGCACATGAAATACAGCACAGTATTATCAATCTACAGGACATGGTTGGCTTCTAGCAAAGCACCGTACCTACCCAATTCTCTGAAAGGATCTGTAAACCTTTTCAACCTATATTAGGCATAGTTCTATATAATAAAATCTTATATCAGATGTCACGTACGAGATCTAGGGTTATAATGTGTTTACCCTGATAATAACGTACATTTCGGATTCTTATTATGATCGATTCTTTTAATAAGCAATGACTTACCTAGAGTGACAAGTCCCATATTGACATTACACCCAGTCCTAAATGGCTCACAGTGCACCCAATCACAAGTGTATATTAAACCCCTAAGGATTCCAGACGCTAAGTGTTAAAGCACATCGATCTCTAAATAAGATGGCCATGCAAGTCTTAGGTCAAATGATCACTTACACCTACCCTGAATAGAACTCCTATAGACACTTTGGTAAACTACAAGGGGATTTTGTACTGAGTTGAATCTAGTGAATCTGTTCCTACTCTAAAAAACTAACAGTGTTCCCTTTTGCACTTTCATAAGTATCTAATACTTAAATGTGTGAGAATCATACTGTTATGCTTTCATAACCAGTACAAGTACAACACTAGTCTATCCGTATTGCGGATTTTCTATCTTGACATTACTTGGACCAGGGATAGTTTAAGGATGATATCTTATAAGTATCGATATCTGTCTCATTATCATATCAATATAATATTACCAGGGGAACTGTTATCATATTATTAAATATGCAATCCAATTTTAATGATAAAAAAGTAACTTTCTTTTATTAATATACATCAAATGTATATTGTGATTACCTCTAGGGCACATACACCAACAACATCAACTACCAATCGTAAGATTGAGAAGTTTGATGGAACCAATAAATTTGCCATTTGGAGGATGAAGAAGCTGGCATACTTGGAAATATAGGACTGGATGAAGCATTAGAAGATGAAAGCAAGATGCCTGAAATCTACAACTTTGAGAAAAATAAAGACATTATGAAGAGCGCCTACAACACCATGATTCTTAGTTTGAGCGACAATATGCTAAAGAAGGTTTCAAAGATGAAATCTGTAGTACAGGGATGGCTGAAACTTGAAAGTATGAATATGACTAAGACTTTATCTAGTAAATTGTATTTGAAAGCAAAATTCTTTACGTACAAAATGAAAGTGAAAGAATCTACAAGAGCATATAGATGAGTTCAATAAACTATGCTTAGATTTAGAGAATATACACATTGAATATGATGATGAAGGTAAAACACTTGTGTTGTTGCATTCACTTTCGAAATCATATTAGACATTTGTGGATATCTTGAAGCATGGTAGGGAATCATTGTCATTAGATGATGTTGTTGGTGCATTGAATTCTAAAGATCTTCAGAGAAGAAGTGAACAAAGTGAATATGTCGGAGAAGGGTTGAATGTTAAAGGTAGGTCTAGAAAGAACGATCAAAAGGAAAAGAGTAATTCCCGGTCAAAGCTATAGGAAAGAAAGTGATAAAGTGTTTCTTCTATCACGAAGAAGGGCACAGTAGAAAATTTTATCCTAAGAGAAAGAAAAGTTGCAAAGAGAATGAACAGGAGAAGGGTAATGCTGCCATTGTTGAAGATGGTTATGAAACTGCTGATGTATTAGTGGTAACAACAAAAATTTAGAAAAGATATAGGTTCTTGCTCTAGATGCTCATTTCACATGATTCCACAAAGAAGCTAGTTTGGATCCTATGAGAAGATTAATGGTGGACAAGAACTACTTGGTAATAACAAGGCATGTAGTGTCTTTGGGATTGGAACCATCAGAATTAATATGCATGATGGTGTTGAAAGGGTTCCAACAGGAGTAAGACATATTCCAAAATTGAGAAGGAATTTTATCTCATTTTAGATGTTTGACTGTATTATGTATAGCTATAGGGGAGAAAATGGTGTTTTAAAAGTTACAAATGGCTCCTTCGTAATAAAGAAGGCTGTAGAGAAAATAGTTGGTACTTTCTTCAAGGCAACACCATTATTCGAGTAGCAGGGTCGGTTTTGGCTTCCAATTCTAATCAAGCATTATTATGGCACAAAAAGTTCGTCCATGTGAGTGAGAGAGAGCTTTAAGAGCTACAGAAGTAAAGACTGTTATGTGGAGAGAAATGGGAAAGTTAGAATTCTATGAGCATTGAATTCTTGGGAAGGCAACAAGAGTTAAATTCTCTTCTTCCACGTTCATCGCCAAAGAGACACTCAACTACATTCACTCGAAATTATGGAATCCATCTAAAGATGCATCTTTAGGTGGAGGTAAATACTTTATGTCGATAATTTAAGATTGTTTAAGAAAGGTTTGGGTCTATATTTTGAAGACCAGGGATCAAGCTTTTCAGAAGTTTAAAGATTGGAAGAAAATGGTTGAAGTTCAAACTAGGAAAAAAGTAGAAAACTTAGAACTGATAATGGCTTGGAATTTTTAGTGACGAATTTAATCAATTCTACAAGAATGAGGGATTGGTGAGACATAAGACGGTATCAAGAACACTTCAACAAAATGGGTTAGTTAAGGATGAATATGACACTTCTTGAAAGGGTAACATGCATGATGTTAAGTGTTAATATGTCTAAGAAATTTTGGGGAGAGGCAGTCAATATGATGGCATACTTGATGAATAGAAGTTCATCCGCTACAATTGATCTTAAGACTTCGAAAGAAATGTTGACAGGTTCTCCATCCAATTACAAATATTTGAAAGTGCTTGGTTGTGTGGCTTATGCTCACAGAAATAAGAAAAGTTGGAGCCAAAAGCATTGAAATGTATAGTCATTGGCTATCAGGAGGGTATGAAGGGGTATAAGTTGTGGTACCAAGACTCAAGACAATCGAAGTGTTTCACAAATAGAGATGTTACCTTCAAAGAATTAGAGTTTTACTTGAGAAGTTCTAACACTGATCCTCAGCCTAGTACAAAACAAAACACAGAGGATATTGAGACTCAGGTAAGTCTCTTTAATTCTACAGGTC
The DNA here is from genome assembly GCA_026212285.1 of Bursera cuneata. NCBI lineage: Eukaryota > Viridiplantae > Streptophyta > Magnoliopsida > Sapindales > Burseraceae > Bursera > Bursera cuneata. Next base: position 9,009 of record JANLJB010029998.1, on the reverse strand, counting down.
CTCAAACTGAAGTGGAACATGAAACAGAAGAGCATGTTGAAACGAAACATGCTCTTGATGAACATGAAAACTTGAATGATTATCAGTTAGCAAGATATTGAGTTAGAAGAAGCACAACTGCACCAGTTGGGGATGGTTATGCTGATTTGATATCTTTTGCATTGTTTATATCTAAAGAGTTAAATGATAGTGAGCCTAAAAGTTACAAGGAGGTAATGTGTAGTAAAGATAGAAAATTATGGTTAGAAGCAACAAAAGAAGAGATGAATTCCTTTATTAAAAATTAAACTTATGAACTTGTTGATAATCCAACTAAACAGAAGGTAATAGGTTGCAAATAGATTTTCAAAAGAAATGAGAGTTCTATTGGAAGTGAGAAGCCTTAGCGAGATTAGTGGCAAAGGGGTTTGCTTAAAGGAAGGGGATAGATTGTAATGAAATTTATTCATCGGTTGTCACAAAGGTCCATTAGAGTTATTCTTGCTTTAGTTACTCAATTTAACATAGAGTTGGAACAAATTGATGTCAAAATTGTTTTTCTTCATGGTAATCTTGAAGAGAAGATAGTGATGGCTCAACTGAAAGGATTTGTTGAGTTAGGAAATGAAGGTAATGTATGTTTATTAAAGAAATTCTTGTATGGCTTTAATCAATCTCCAAGGCAATGGTACTTAAGGTTTGATGTGTTTATGATGAAAAACGGATTTACTAGAAGAAAGTTTGATAGTTATGTGCATGTAAAGTGGTTTAAATCTAGAGATGAGTTATTTTTTGCTATTATATGTGGATGATATATTGATTATATCAACGAACATAAGAGAAATTGGAAGATTGAAGCTACAACTAAATAAGGATTTAAGGTGAAGGATACAGGAAGTGCAAGAAAGATTTTGGGTATGAAAATTAGTAGGAACAAAGATAGATGTTAGTTATTTCTATCCCAAGATTACTATGCATTAAAAGGTTCTTCACCAATTCAATATGGGAGAAGCAAAGAAGGTGCAAACACCTTTGATTGCTCATTTTAAGCTCTTTTCTTCTTTGTGCCCAACCACTAAAAGGGAAAAAGAAGAGATGCTAAAAATTCTATATATTCAAGTGTTGTTGGGAGTCTAATGTACTCCATGATTTGCACAAGACCTAATTTGGCATACACAACATGCTTAGTAAGTCGGTTTATGGCGAAGCTAGGAAAAGGTCATTGGGAAGCTATCAACTGAGTTCTCTGGTTTCTTAGGGGTACGTCAAACTTTGGGCTGCTCTATAAAAGAAGTGACATTGATGATGATAAGCTGGTGGGTTATGTGAATTCAGACTATGTTAGAGATCTTGATAAGAGAATGTTGTTAACGGGATATATATTCACACTATTTGGGTGCATTGTGAGTTGGAAGGTGAATTTGCAATCAGTTGTAGCTTTTTCAACAACTGAAGCTAAGTATATTGCTATAACAAAGGTGGTCAAGGAAGCAATTTGGTTAAAAAGACTTGTTAGAGAAGTAGGAATAAAATAAGACCAAAGAAATATGTTTTGTGATAACCAAAGTTCTATACATATGACCAAGAACTAAATGTATCATAAAAGAACCAAAAATATTGACATCAAGTTGCATTCATTAGAGACATTGTTGCTGAAGGAGGAGTATTAGTTGTTAAGATTCATACCAACAAGAATCCTTTTGACATGGTAACAAAGCCTATTATTAATATCAAGTTCAAGACTTGTTTGCACTTGATAAAAGTAATGACAGAATGAAGGTAGTTTGATTCGAGGTGGAGCTGTGAATTTCATCTATGAAGAAAGTTTACCTAAACTTGATTTAAGATAGAGAATTTGTGGATGTAAATCAATTTGAGTTGGTGTTCTGGACAACATGTTTAAGTCGCGGTACAAAGTCTTTCCATGCTGCGATGCCAAAATTCCAGTTAAAGTTGAAGCCGTGGCGTGATGTGTTTGTATGCCTCGAAGTAGATTCGATGAACCTGCAGAATTTAAGTTAAAGACTTTGTGCCAGGGCACTGGAAAAACAAGTCTGCGACACCGATTTGACACCTAGCAAAATTGAGGTAGATTTTTTTTTTTCAATTTGTGTGCCCTATTCTTCTACTATAGAAGCTTATGTTTCTCCTAGTGTTAAAAGGGAACGTTTTGAGAGAGGCAAAAACAGAGGGTTTAGATTGAGAGAAGAGACTTTGAGAAATAGGAGAGATTGAGTGAAATTTATCTTTGTAATCCTGTTGGTTTTGTTCTCTTGTAACTCATTCATTATTCATAGTGGATTAGATGTCATCAGCAACTAGATGTATGATTGTTTAGAGTTTGAACTAGTATAACTCTCTGTGTCTCTCTACTTGTTTACTGTTCTATTGATTCGCTGTAAACATTTTTTGGGCTCCAAATTCTTCACGTTTGGATTCTACTGTTGCTGAAATTTTATATTTTGTCGTATTCCTTATTAATTTGTTTGCTGGATTGTTCATTTCACAACAGTATACTTTTGAGGCAGTAAAGTATAAACCACGCTATCTCTCAAAAGTCACTTTATTGTGTTTGACAGATTTTTAACACGTATAAAAGGAGATTATATCTCATCACTTAGATGACATAAGTTAAACGTGTGAATATGACATCGACATGCATATTAGAAATATTGTACATTGAGAACTTGTTGATCAAGTAAGGTCAATTACACTTTTAAGCCTCATGAGTTGATAAAATGGAGCGGGTATGCACTGCCATGCTGGCCTTGATGTTTAAGTTGATAAATCAAGGACCAAGTTTTCTTTTCTTTTTTTTTTTTTTTTAAAAAAAAAGAGATTTAAATATATATTATGGCAATTCAATAATTACCTTATTTTCACCAAATGAGAAGATATATGGCTAGCCTTTTAGAGATTAACTGATTACTTAAAAGCTGGGATATATAGTTTGTCGTGTATGCTGCAGTGGAAGAAGCAGGGGGCTCGCTTAAAGCGATATTGACTTGGTCAAGGCTCATACTTTTGGACAAAAATTCACGGAAGCTGCCTAAACTTGATAATGAAATATTATTAGACTGTGACTCGTGTATGCAACAAATAAATTCAATGAAGAAATATTCTTTTAGTTACATTACATGGAACCAGCAGTGAACTTTCTCTCCATAAAACACGGATTCACCTAAATGTTGAAACACGCCTGGTTTATACGTTCTATATTAAACTGGTTATGTTGACGCAAAAGAATCAAATCCTGAAGTTCATATATAAATTTTCAATATCTCAAAGTTGCATAATATAATTCTGTAAACCCTAGCTAACTGCAGCAATGGCAACAATCTTTTCAAAGCGCCTTACTGAAATGGACTTGATAAGAAGCTTATCAATTCCCACCAGTTATACGGATTCAGTGCCTTTCGAAGAAGGACAATCCATGGATATGCATGTTCATGATGACTCTGGGAAACTCTGGATCTTTCGTTGCTCAGTTCAGCAGAGTGGAAATGCAGGACGAGTTCTTTCTGTGGATTGGTTTGAGTTTGTTCGTCAAAACAATATTAAAGTTGATGATAAGGTCAATTTCATTGAAGACACTGTGGGAGCCAGGATTAAGATTGAAGTGAAGAGAAAAATCAGATTACTTGGTCAGGATATTTGGGCTGATGTTAAATAATGAAAAAAGGATTATTATATATTAATAACGATGAGTATAAAGTCTAAATTTATAATTAACATTTGAAATTTTTTGTACTGTTTTTATATTTATTAAAAGTATTGACTTCCTTTTCATATAAGACTTCTTGTAGTTGAAGCCGCTTTTCTTATCTTTTCTCAATAGTTATTCTATTCTTATTTTAATATCCGAGATAGTAGGCCATCTTGAGTTACTTTTTATTTTTATGTTATCAATTTATTCTCAGCTTTGTGCTTATTAGTTCTAACTTTTTAATTAACTTGATATAAAAATGAAAATTAAAAAAATAAAAATAAAAATTAATGAACACATCAATAAGGTCTTGAATCTTGAATTTCTATTTAAGTAATTGAATTGTGATTAGTTAAATAAATCGTAGAAAAAGAAAATGCCTATATCTGAAATGTTCAGGATCATGATCAACAATAATCAGCAACCAAAAGCAATAATTCCACCACCATGGACCCTTAGGAGAATTTTTCTTCTTTTAGTTAAATTGAATTTCTTGAGAATTAATTCCTTACCCTTAAAGAGGCTTATATTATATTTTGGAGCACATTTGACCCTATAAGAAGTGCTATCGAATAAAAAATTTTAAGTGATTGTCTTAATTTAGAATTCAATAATTATCGTCTTCTTTTTCCTTATTATTACTATTATATATCTAACCATCTTATTCTTATTCTTCTTGAATCCATTCAGAAGGCAGATCAGATTCATTTTCTCATATCATAACTATCTAAATTTTGAGGTTTTGGGAGAGGGGTGCTGTTTCAGTGGGCAAGATACTGTTCTGATACACCCGATTTACAGTTATGGCGATCATTTGAAGTCGTGCGTCACATTTTTCAAAATATATTATCTTATAATTAATGGTGCATATTATATAATAATCAATTTTGTAAAAGAGCATACTTAGTACTTTTGATGTGATAAAGTATAAACCACATTATCTCTCAAATGTCAATTTATAATTTGTTTTAGATTTTTAACTCCCAGAAAAGGAGATTGTATTTCATCGCTTGGATGACATTGATATGCGTATTTGAAATATTGAGCATTGTTAACTTGTTGATCAAGTAAGGTCAATTACACTTTAGGCCATATGAATTGATAAAATTGATTGGGAACATACTAAAATGATAAATCAAGGATTAAGTTTTTTTTAAAACTTAACAAAGAAAACCCAATTATATATTATAGCATTTGAATAAAAGTAAAGTAGAAAATTACTCTTTTATTTTATTATTATTTATTTTGTTAGGGTAGTCTTTATGTCTTTAGAACACATACTTATGTTTTTTCATTATGAGAATTATTAAATCATCTCAGAAATTGTATTACATTAATTATTTCATTGAAATCAATTACTCTTACAATAAAAAAAATATTATTTTAATAATTTTTATAATAAAAATACAGAAGTTTATAGGTTCTAACAAGTACTCTTAAGTCATATCACATGTTAAGATTACTCTTATTTTTTAGTTTGCTAAATGGTTTAAGTCAAACTATATATCAATATATATGGGTTGATAAAGCTAGAAATTGTGGAATTGTGGTGCTTAAATAACATTTTGACGAAATGAGAAGATATTTTAGCCTCTTAGAGATTAATTGGTCCCTTAAAAGCTGAGGTATATATAAAGATTCTCATGTAAGCCGCCACTGGAAGAAACATAGGAGCTCGCGTAAAGCGATAGTGACAAGGTTAAGGCCCGTATTTTGGACAAAAGTTGACCGAAGCCGCGTAAACTTGATTAATAAATTCAATGACAAAAAGGTGTCAAATATTGTTTTAGTTACATGGAACCAGCAGTAAACTTTCTCTCTATAGAACGCAGATTCACTTGAAAGCTGAAGCACGTCAGGGTTGTATGTTCTATATATAAATTTCTCATGTTCCCAGAAGATCATATGTATGTAGTTCTGTAAACCCTAGCTATAACTGCAGCAATGCAACAATCTCTTCAAAGCACCTTACTGAGATGGACTTGATAAGAAGCTTATCAATTTCCACCAGTAATTTGGGTTTAACACCTTTCAAATTGATTATGAAGTCAATTTCGTTGAAGAAACTGTGGGAGCCAGGATAAAGATTGAAGTGAAGAGAAAAATCAGATTATTCGGTCAGGATATTTGGGCTGATGTTAAATAATCAACAAGGATTAATTAACTTTTGAATTTTTTGCACTATTTTTATATTTGTTAAAGTATTGACCTCCTTTCAATATAAGATTTCTTGCAGTAGAAGGTACTCTCCAATCATCTCTAGCTCACGCAAGTCCCTTTTCTTATCTTTGTTCAATAATACTTTTCTCCTTATTTTCATCTCCAAATAGTAGGCCAATGGCGAGTGTAATTATTCTCAGCTTTGCGCTTATTCATTCTAAACTTTTTAACTTGATATAAAAATAAAAACAAATCTAATGAACCCATTAATACATAAGGTCCTCAATCTTTAAATTTCTACTGAAGTAATTGTGAATTAATCCTTGAAAAAGAAAATGCTTATATCTGAAATCTTGAGGATAATCAACAATAATCAGTAACCAAAAGCATTAATTCCACCAACAGGACCCTTAGCAGAAATTTCTGACTACAGACTACCTTAATTTGTTGAGAATTAATTCTTTACCCTTAAAAAGGACTATAATAATATTTTATAAAAAAATAATTTCAAAATTGCTATTTTATAAAAAAAATAAAATTAGGTGATTGTCTGGATTTCAATGTTATTTGTTTAAAGTGTAGTTTGAGATTAATAAAAATAAAAATAAAAAGTATATAAAGTCACCTTTAGAAAAATCTTGATACATCCTTCTTTGAAAAGTAAATTTTATATAAGATAAAGACTTTAGTGCTTTTCACACACCTCTTTATTCATCATAAGTTACCTCTCCATTCTTACTTGATTAAAAATGAACGTTGATTTTAAAGATAATTAAATATTCTTTGTCTTTATATACATATTATTGGCTTGTTTTATTTATTTTTATTTTCCTTGTTCAGATTATTTTTTTATCAATAAAATAGTTCATTTTTAGATGATGGAAATTTTTAAGGAGAAAGTAAATTCAATTGTGTGATTTTAGATTTTTAACATCCGTAAAAGGAAATTGTATTTCGTCATTTAGGTGACACAAGCAAAACGTGTGAACATGTTTAAGCTAAGCAAACAAGCAACATACAAGGGTTTGACACGTGGCCACTCTTTTTGGTTGACAAGATCAATTAATAGAAAAAGTGAAGACTTTCTTTGCTTTTGGCTCTTTCTTTCCCATTTTGGCTCTTCACTCTTCTTCTTCTCCTTCCCGCGGAGATGAAAATTTGGATATATAATGTTTTTTAAGAGATTATAATTATTAACTTTTTTGTTAACTTTTTTAGATTATAATTATTAAGTCAAAATTTGATTGACTTGACTTCATTTTGAATATATAATTTTTTTATATAGAATTAGAATACATAAACACCATTAAAATAAATCTTTTATTTAATAAACCTTGTTAGGGAGTCTTTGAAATTTACCCTTATATAAATGAAAATAAATAAATACGGCACTTTAACACAACTTATACCAAATAAGTTGAAAAATTAATTTGTAAGCCTAAATAAATAATATTACTTCTATGTAGAACTTGATGATCTAAACTTATAATATAAATATAAAAATAAATAAATATATCATATTAGCGCAACTTACATAGGTGAATATTATTTACTTAGAGTCAGTTTGATATTACTGTTATTTTAGAAATAAAAGCTTTTGCTTTATTAGAGAAGTAAGCAGCTTATAAAATAAGTTGGAAGTGTTTGGTAAACAACTTTTAAAAGCCACTTTGTTTTTTTTTTTTTTTAAAGTATGGTAGAGGTGTTTCTATTGCTCTTACTTTTACTTTTATTATGTATAAATAGATATGTGTATTATATCTTTATAATCTTTAATTATTAGTATTTTATAATCAATACTGTTTATTTTTTTGAAATAATTTCTATAAAAATAATTTATAATTTTATATAAATAATAACATTTGTAATATTTTTAAAAACTTAATTAAAGGAAGAATATATGAATTGTTAGCCAATTAGAGTTTAAATTCTTTTTAATTTTATTTTATATTAAAAATTAATTAATATTATAATTCCAAAATAGACAATATATCTATAAAATAATTTAAAATTTATAAAAACAGATTAAATAAATACATGTAAATAAAATAAATTTATAATTAGAATATATATTTGTTAAATTTAATAAATATTAAAAATGGTAAAAATCATGTTTAATATAATACGCTAACAATATAATTAATATATAATTAATTCAATAATCCATAGAAAAATAGCACAATTTTATAGGTTGTAAACAAATAAGGACACTTTTGTGCTTTTCAATTTTTTAGAGTCTAATTATTATAGTATTGTTTTGTAGCATATAAGGTTGGGTCATATGGGTGAACGTGGCATGATGGAGTTCCATAGGAGAAATCTATTGAAAGGAGTAAAATCATATAGACTTAATTTCTGCAAAATTTGGAGAAACAAAATAAATTGTAGTTCAAGAAGGCACGAGCAAGATAGAGAGCATACTGGATTATATGCATTCAGATGTTTGGTGACCAGTTAAGGAAGCATCGCAAGGTGTACATGTTTACTTTGTGACTTTTACAGATGATTTTTCAAGGAAGGTTTAAGTATACTTCCTATGACATAAGTCAGAAACTTTTAAAAAGTTTAAATTATGAAAGATAGGGATGGAAAATCAAACTCATAGAAAAATCAAGTGTCTGAGATCAGACAATGGAATTGAGTATAAGGATTTGAAGTTCTTGAAATTTTGTGAGTAGCATGGAACAAAAGAGGCACTTCACCGTACGGAAGATACCACAGTAGAATGGTGTGGCAGAAGACAAGGTTTGATAGCTATGTTATCACCATACATTGATGATAGCAACTTTTGATGTTTTTAGTTTGGATTTATATGATTCTGCCAATAGTACATAATTTGGCAAAAGTTTGACAATTTAATTTGCAGATTTGACGGGTGAGGCTAGTGGTCTTCGTGAACCATATGTCTTTTTGATGGTCAAATCTTTAGACAAATTATGGAAGTTTTACATTAATCTACCTACTACTTTCCTAGTGAACAGTTGATTGAATGGCAGCTTACAAATTACAGTTAATTATTAAAATGAGAAAGTGAAAGTTTATGCAACAAATGACCTAATTAATCAAAGATTCATGTATCACTCTATCCTGCCTTATGGTTTGTGCTTTTTAGTCAGGTAATTACAATAGTTAATCAATGAAACTTTTTGGTTAATAATTATCTT
>JANLJB010029997.1:0-19292 GCA_026212285.1 Bursera cuneata | reverse complement strand
ACAATGCCAAGATAATTATTGATGCATTCCAATCACTTGGATTAAAGGTTTATGGTGGGAAGAATGCCCCCTACATATGGGTACATTTTCCAGGCTTGAGTTCTTGGGATGTATTTGCTGAAATTCTGGAGAAAACACATATTGTGACCATTCCAGGTAGCGGATTTGGTCCTGGCGGGGATGAATATATCAGAGTTAGTGCTTTTGGACATAAAGAACGGATATCAGAAGCTTCCAGTAGGCTTAAAAGACATTTTAGATGAAATAATATATAGCTCACCTCTCACCTCGGATTTTTAACGCTTCCAGCAAGAGCATCTCCCTGGTGAATGCTATCAGTTACCTAATAAAGAAATAGCGGAAGATAATAAATAAATATTTACATAGAAGATACTAAGAATTTATAAAAATCTTGTAGCATTATAAATTACTGAAAGTGAGATATATATATATATAGTATATGATATTATTTTTTTGGGTTTTTAACTTGAATGATGTTGGTTGCACTAACCTTTGTCTCAACCTGATTCAAGCTGACATGGGCCAATACGTTTCCTAACTTGGATTTGCATAATATAATACATCTTTTATGCATTGTTTATTAAAAAATAAAAACAAATGTAAAGATTATCCAGAACTACCAACGCGGATGATACAAAAACACACTACATGATGATGGCTTTGCTCCCCTTGCAGGGCAAGAAAGAGAATTTTAATCACATTAAGAAAGTGATAACTTCGTCTCCAAGTTAACGTGTAGCAGTCCAACGAGACAAATGTTATTTCTTCTGAATGCCCCCACCTGAACCGTGTCCCTTTATATAAAAGTCTGAGGCCGCCAGGAAACAAACAGTCAACAAACAAACCCTCATGTGTCATGACGCTAGTAATTCCGATCAATTAACAAAATATTTGCTTTCTCCCCAAGTAMTAACTCCTATAAATTAATTAATCCAGCTCTCAGGCTTCTCAATTATACCAATTGATCACATTTCTACTCCACAAAGTTTAGGTACTCATTCTTGTTAGGCCATGGATAGTGCTGAATACTGCATTGCAGTGGTGTTAAGAAAGATGCACAAGGAGAAAATGAAGAAAGAAGAAAAAGCCAAGATTGCAGGTACAGATTTGGAAGAGAAAAATACTATTTCTTCTGGTGGTTGTTTTTTATGGAAGGTTAAGAAGGTTCATACAGAGCGCGATTTGTCTACAGATCATGCCAGAAAAGAAGTAGAGAGATCGAATAGTAAAGTTTAGTGGCGGAGATCAAGTGGATTTCTATTTGTTCAAGGTGAAGGTATCTTATAGTATCGGCCATTTTTATGTGTATTGTGCTAAACAAAATTGAGGGTTTGTAGAAAAATAAAGTAGACTAGCGAGTGATATTTAAACAAGGTCCAGAAATTTAAGTAGGGACCATTATCTGTTGTTTATATCGTATTGTGTTCTCAAATTCCCGGAAGCTTTAGCATAAATTGAAGGCCTTGAATGTTTTCAGTTATATTGAAAGCTATGAAGCCAAATGGGAAAATTAATTGTGTACTTTGAATTGGAAATCAATTCGTGAATTATCTTTTTCGCTTGTATTAAAGTTGTAGATGTTTTCATCCATACTATCCAATAAATTATTTATGTTTTTGAGATATAAATCTAAGAAATATGAACACGATTGCTAGTGAAGTTGAGATAATGATTTTATTTGAGGAAACACCCATATTTTTAAGTGGGAAGAGAATTTTATATTGTCAATGTCATATTGATTTTTCTTTTTCTTTGTAAATGTCCTTTTTCTTAAATCAATAAATCAAGAAATATATTTGCTGTGGATAAAGAAAAATGCTACCTGATTCATGTGTTCTTGATTTTCTCACGATCATGTGTGCTTGCTAAGCAATTGAGATTTGTCTTAAAGGGTTGCTGAGAGGCTACTAGGTTAATATAATGAGCTCGGATAATGATTTTTGTCACCATTATAAGACACATAAAGCTTAAGAAAGTTGAAGTGCTAGAAAATGGTAAATGGGTGATCAAAAGCTTAAGAATGCACATTTGGTGTTTAATAAAATTCTAAACCGAAATGTTTTTGGATTATATGGTTTTGGCCTAGACGTTTAATTAGAAATATTTTTCTTTTATGCGAGACTTGGTATAATTTTGCTACTCTACTCAATTGCGTTGAAAGCATATCTGGGTTTACAAAACCTAAAATAAATAAATAAATAAAAGACGTTTAACACAAGAAGAAAGCTAGGAGCTTGAGCATGTCCTCTTCTGGATTTGAATGATGGATAATGGTTTTTGGATTTGGATAGTACTAATTTTTTTTAAAACAATTTTTAAGGGTAGATTAGTAATTGTACTAGTTAAAGAATGGAAAAGTTAAGTTAACTAACGAATGCCGTTACTAAAAAGAGGGTCAGTGATTAATTTCCCAAAAGGTATGGGTATCACTGAAAAAAAAAATGATAAAAGACAGCAATGGTCAAAATAAAAAACTCAGAACCAGAACCCAGCCCACGCTGCCTGCGCGCGCACTGCCCTGCTCCCACCCCAGCCTGCGCACATTGCTGCGCGCCTCCTGCCTGCCGCCCCCACTGCTTGCGCCAGCCCACGCTGCCTGCGTGCGCACTGCTCGCCTGCTTCGCCCCTGCGCATCTCGTCCCTGGCTGGTTTGGGTTGGTGTTGACGAATTTATTTATTAATTTTGTGATTGAGGTTGACTTGGTTGTGAGGTTTTGTGCGGTTGTTTATGTTTAGATTGGATTGATCGTTTGATTTAATTTGGAGGTTGTTTGTTTTGTGTGTGATTAAGGAGATTATGATTGGGTTTTTTGGTTTTCACGGTGGAGGCACACCAAGTGTGTTGCGAGGTTTGGTGATATGGCATGCCACCTTTTTGTTTAATTTCCCCATCCAGTTTCCCCTTGCTACCCACACACTGACCGCCTGCACTCGCTATCGCCCACATCCACCCATCCCGCATACTGACTATTTGTGGATTGATTGAGGAAGTTGTGAATTGGGTTTTGATTGAGGAAGTTGTGATTTGTTTTTGGTGCTTGTAATTGACGATTTTGGAGTGGATTTGTTCACAGGTTTGGCAAAGAGGGTTTGGAGTACGTTGGAGAAAGAAGAATATGGAGAAGAAGAAGAAGAAGGGTAAAACTGGTATTCTAGTAATTAAAATAAATAAAGTTTTAACGGAAGTTAACGGGAGTTAACTTCAGGGGTCCAGTTTAGGTTTTGTAAAAACAGTTATTAACTATAGTCAGCGTATTTGTTGGGGGGCTGAGATTAATATCCCCAAAGTAAAATAACTCTATTTGACTAATACTAATAAATGGTTTGGGCCCAGAACCCAGAATGAGTAGTAACATGTTGAAAGCACAATTCTTGCATTTACAGTCACGGGTGGCTGCTTTCCTCAATCCTGAACAGTTGAAAATGAGCGTCGACGCTTTCATGGGGAGGAGACCCGTGGCCCACAACCACAGGCCCGCGAAAATGTAAATAAGATCATAGCTGGCAGTCAGGCGCAGGTCCACACGATTCAAGTTTAGATTCTTTGCTTGAGTCTCAACATTTGTCACGTCAACACTGCCAACCACCCACGCTAGTCCACATTCCACGAAATACTCGATCCAATTCCAAGCAATTCGGTTCTGCAAACAAAACAACTGTTTTGCCCAGTATGCCACGTCTGTGCTTACGTACCTTCAAGCCCATCCCATCGCTTGGACAGATATCTGTGACGCAAAATACTTTGCATCACGCTTTGACTGGGGGGAAACACGAAAGAAGGATCTCGACCACCGAAGAAAGTTCATCACGCCTGCCTTGACATGTAGATGTAGTTAATGACTTGGCCGGCCAAAAGGGAAAGTCTTTATGTCCCCACCTGAATGCAAATCGAACCCTATATATTGAAGCTTTACCTCATATTTTTCTACACGTTCAAGTTTGTTCTTCTGCTACTTTGCTCTTGCTGATATTGATCATCGTCAAGTGTTGTTACGAGAATATTTTAGTCAAGTTCATTTTTTTATTAGCTCGGTTTTATGGCAATGGCTGGAGTTGGTCTAGGAGGAGTTAGTTTAGCTGAAGCTTATGCTATGCGATCGATACACAAGGAGAAGATGAAGAAAACGGAGAAACAAAAGGCTGCGACTGCGGGTGATGTTGGTGCCGAGCGCGAAATGAAAGCCTCATCTGGATGTTTCTTCTGGGCATCCAAGACCACGAAGACCCATTCTGCCAAGGTTTCCTCTGCAGAATCTGGACAGAAGCTGCAACAAGCAGTAACAAGTTGATGAAAAATGTGATACAAAAGTTAGTTTGAGGACATTTTGCTTCTGGGGTTTTCTCATTAGATTGTGTTATGTTAGGAATTTCGTAACTTCATTCATGCAATGCAAACTAACCAAGTTGCTTGATAGATTTTTTTTCCTCTTTTTTGTTCTAGTATGTATTATTTCTTTCATAACTTTTCTGGAATAATTGTATACATACAAATACCAAAAATTATATCAACAATCACAATATCGAACCTTCTAGGAGCAGCAGGCACTTAGAATAAAGTAAATAAAGCAAATATGTAATTAGAACTCAAAATCCACTTTTAACCATCGACAAACGTTATCATAGTACTAATACTTTTTGCTTTTCAATTTTTATAATCACCATTCTCTTGTTACATGGCAATTACCATGTGCCGCAGGTACTAAAATCAACGCAGAACTGTGATGAAAATGAATTTAGAGAATCCTAAAGTCGGTTAAACTTTAAAGCGATTTATAATAGCCTCATCAAATTGACTTTCTGGACACGTTAAGATAGTTTATTATGTGAAATGAAATAGAACTAGGCCCCATTACATTTTAGACAATATCAAATCAAAAGCCCAAAAAGAAGTTCTATTTCACAAACCATCTTTTTGGTCCATTAACAAGTACCTCCTTTCTACTTCTAAATCATGTTTGTCCCCATAATTCAATAATGAATTATAATTTTAAAACTATATCCAAAGATGCTTAAATCATTCCAGAAATTTCCAGTTCTGTCCTTTATTATTACCTTAATACCCTTTTTAAGTAATAATTTTTAAATAAATACAAACTGCAATCTTAAGCCTTAAATCTTATGCACGCCTATCAAGTATGGTATCATCAATTACGTGTAAGGTGCACGTGATGGGGGTAAAGGCTAATCACGTGATAAAGGAGGACCAATAAGGGTGGCTTGAGTGGCCATGTCTTGGCTTAGCTGTGAAGCAGTGACCAGTAGTACCACATCTTGATCTCTGTTGATTTTAATTTGAAAAATAATGGCTCTACTACCAGAACCAGACCAAACCCATGTGCATTGAGGTCCATTAAGGCCACTGAAGCTGACCCCACGATGCAAATTTTCAATCCCAGTAGTCATGCTCTCTTGGAGCTTACTATACACTAGTTACATAACTTGGCTACATCTTCTTGTCCACTCTTCTGCAACATCAACTTCCCCTCAAGTGGAGTTTCCATAAAGCCAAATTATGTATTATGTTTGTGTTGATTTTTTAGAAGTTTTTGAAACATATCCATCGCTGCAGTGCTTTATTGTTAGCAAGAAAGACATTACAAATCATTAACTTGTAAACTGTAGAGCAGCACTAGCTAACGAAACTATGAATCACCGTTTTAGCTTTTAGATGCTACTGAGATGGCTTGTCAATAATCAGTATTTCACATCTGTAAGTGACAATTGAGTACCAGCTACTACACTAAATTTACGAAGTAAAATTAGTAAAGTAGTTAATTGAGATAGTTACTCCCTTGTTATTGATATTTAAATTTGAACAAGACACCCATGATCTGAATGCAAATTGTTTAATCCACTATCCATATTTTTTTTCCGAAAATTGATGTCAGTTACACGTACCAACTAGTAATAGTAATACTGTCCAGAAGACAACGAGGAGAATATTAAACTTACCTGAAAGAGAAAGAACTAGTTCGCTACAGTGTCAAGATCTATAAGTTATTGAAATTATTATAGTAAATAAAGTAAAAAAAAAAAATTGCTGCTAACACAAGAAAGAAATGTCCAAATTTCTGAACTTGGATTGAACCCATTTTGCAGAGCTTTATTGTGGCTGCTGGTTCAGGTCCAAATGTGTCCCAGATGGAACCCAGTTAGGCCTGAATCTTGATTATTCAATTAAGGGTGCTTTTTCCCCTGAAACCCACCTTATAAATGACCCAAAATTCTCAAACCAATCACTTATCTCTCTCTAAGTCCCTCAAGTCAAAAACAAAACAAAGTGGCTTTTCAGTAAAATCCAAACAACCCCACATAAGCACATCCATCATATCAAACTTGTCTTTTACACTTTCCTGGTTAATTAATTGATTAAACAGAAAAAAAAAAAGTTAAATCAGGGAAAATAACAGGCTTACGGTACAGGCTTTGGCGGGATGTCTCCTTTGTTTAATACTAATTTCTGAAAGCTGATATTTCACCTTCAATCACACCTCCATTGCACCCTATTGATCTGTCATCAGTGGCACCTAAGCCTAGATTAATTACTGATAATCCACGCCAACTCACAAAGTCTTCCAAAAGAAACCACCCAACAAGACACATAAACATAAACACATAGAAGACAACATAAAGCACAGAGAACAGAACACATATTTCTTTAGCACACTCTCTCTCTCTTACATAACCTTCACAGTAAAGATTCTCTGCTCTTCCTTCCAACTTAAGCAGCTCTGTAGATCCACAAATTGGTACCTACCCATTATTATATTATCATAATTCTCTCAAGATCTTAGTAGGAATTCTCAAGTGTCAACTTTTACTGCATTTCACTGTTCTTTTATGGTTTTGACCTTTTCCGTGTTTGGTGACGTTTTTTCTTTTTTTCTTGTCAAATCTGGTAAGTTTTCGTAGTGGGTTTTTGGCGTTTTGTTGAAGAAATAGAAACATCGATGCATTTTTACATTTTACTTTTTTGTTTTGTTTTCTTTTTCCAATTCTTTTAAAGAATTTTTCATTTTATTTTTTTGGAAAAATAGCTTTGTAACGAGCTCTTTAGTTGTGCATTCTTTTTCCACTTTTAGCTAGGCACTTGGTTTTGGATTCTCTTTAACTCATTCTCTTGTTCTCTCTTTCTCTCTCTCCTTTGTGTCAGTCTTTGCCTCTTTTAAGATTGCAGTGAGAAGAGTACTGGCATTGTTTTTTGTTCTCTTTTGTCGTTTTTTGTGGTGAAACTTTGAATTTCAATGCGTTTTCTTGTTGCTTAGGATTTGGATCGAGGGGTTTCTACTGGGCATTTTGAATTCTCTCTTGGTTTTGCGTTGTTGCAAAGTCTTTGCCAAGGTATGCGCCTCTACTGATTTCTAAATAGGAGGTTTAGTTTGGATTTTTTCTTGCATTCTCTCTGTTTGCTTACTGAGAAAATGGAGGGGGAAAATTTATTGGATCTTGCCTTCGTTTTTGTAGAAATAGTAAAGTCAAACTGTGTTTGACTAATTAAGGCGAATTACGATTAGTAGTTCTACTATAAGCTGTGTGCTGATTCATGCATTTTTTAGCAGCCATGAAAGCGTATATTTGGTGGTGTAAGATGAGGATCTAAGTTTAATACATCTGCATTTTAAGTTTTACTTTGTGGGTCAGCTTGGTTTTGCTTTATTTTCTCATTTTTGGTTCTTAATTTTACCTAATTATGCTACTCATGTAATTTTTTATAGTTAATGTTTTTCTCTCCAACTGTGTGCAAATTGTGGCTACTGCAGCAGAATTCTCAAATGGGTGCTTATGGCTTCCCATTTGTTTTGTCTCTGGATTGTCAATCATAGAAATCATTAGATCATGTTCCACGTAATTTGACATAATTGGTTCCGGTTAATGAATGTAGAACCTCGATGCTATGCAGTTCATGATACGTTGATCTTCAGTAATGTCGAGGATTACTAAGTGGAAGTTTGAGAAGACAAAAGTAAAAGTGGTCTTTCGGCTGCAATTTCATGCCACACATGTAAGTTTTTTGTTTAAATATTCTAAGATCCTAGTGTAGCATCTCACATTTCTTGAAAGTAGATATTGTTTCACCTTCTTTGCTGCTCTCACTCTGCTATATAGGCATTCATGTTTTAGTAGTATTTTGCCAATGGGTTATTATAATTTTTGCAATGACTGCATGGATTGTTTCTTTCTGTGTGAATCAGATCCCACAAAGTGGATGGGATAAGCTCCATATATCATTTATTCCTGCTGATTCTGGGAAAGCAACAGCAAAGACCACAAAAGCAAATGTGAGGAATGGGGCATGTAAATGGGCAGATCCAATCTATGAGACTACGAGACTGCTCCAAGACATAAAAAATAAACAATTCGATGAAAAGCTCTATAAGCTTGTTGTGGCAATGGTATTTACTTAATTCTTTCATTTCAATTCTTATACTTACATACTTTTCTGTAGTGCAATGTTAATGTGCATAGGTCGGTTCAATATCTCCACAGATTGTTCTTGCTATCATCTTATTATAACTGACTTAAACTATTTGTTTGCTCATAATTTGATGGAGACCAGGGTTCTTCTCGGTCTAGTATTCTTGGTGAGGCTATCATCAACCTTGCTGACTATGCTGACGCATTAAAGCCTTCTGTTGTTGCACTGCCTCTTCATGGGTCTGATTCTGGAGCTATATTACATGTGAGAATTTTTTAATTTCTTTTATTTCTCTGAACATAATGATAGCTTTTGATAGATATTATGTCTGCCGCAAGATGATACTATATCAATAAAAGCTAGCAGGATCTAGTAGCTTCCTCTTACATTTCAACTCATTTTTCTGTGCTTTTTGTCATTGATTTTTCTTTACTATTACAGGTTTGTATGGTATTTTCAATATAATGATTTACACATGTATATTGTTTTTAATGCCAGGTCACCGTGCAGCTGCTAACGTCTAAAACTGGTTTCAGGTAACTCATCAGAAATATATAAACTTAGTTTTTGGGCTATTTTTGACCATTTAATATAGAATAAGTCTTTATCTCAGAGAGTTTGAGCAGCAGAGGGAACTCAGAGAGAGAGGATTACAGACTGGAAACGACCACATCAATCCTGCTGAATCTTTTGGAGGAATCAGTAATCAGATGGAGAAGGTTTGGCAATTTGTGTTGTTTGGCATTGTCAATGTATCTAATATTATATTTCTTCTTAGTTGCTTCTTAGCTCACATTTGTTTATGCTGAAACTTCTTTTGTTGTCACAAGTGCTTAACATGTAGATCGAAAAGTACATGAAAGTCTGTTTGTATATTCACTTTCTGTTCATAACTTATCTCCTTTCATTATGACTATTCTTTTGTTTAAAATGTAAGCACTTGCCAGTTTATGTTAGGTGTGTCTCTGACATTAAAAAGTTCTCTTGTTAAATCAGTAATGGAAGTGTTGTTCAAGTAATAATATTTTTTCCTCTTTTTTCTTAAAGTATAGGTCAATGCAAGAGTTAGATTCAAGGAAAAATCCAAAGAGCTCCCTTCTCTTGAAGAAGAGTTGGGGATGAATGAAGATTATGCAGACTCAGCTGCTGGGTTTGATGGTTCTTCTAGTACTTCAGGAAGTCTATGTGCTGAGAAACAAGATACATCCAGTGCACACGAAATTGACAGCCTTAAGAGTACAATCTCCGGTGATTTAGCTGGACTAAGTCAAAGTCCTCGACAAGAGAAAGGTGACTCTTCTGATAATCGGCTTTTGGCACAGGGAACCAATGATTGGGTTCCTCGCTGGGGTTTGGACTGCTCTGCAGATAATGACTTGGTAGTTGTTTATGAAGAGAATTGTAGACTTAGAGGCTGCTTGGAAGTGGCTGAGTCATCCATTCATGAGCTGAAGACAGAAGTAACATCCTTGCAAAGTCATGCTTCTGAAATAGGCAATGAAGCACAGAAACTGGCTCAGAAGCTTACTGCTGAAATTTCATCAGGAGAACAGCTGGCTAAAGAGGTTTTTGTACTGAAATCCGAGTGTTCAAAGTTGAAAGATGATCTTGCAAGACTAACAAATTTTAAGTCAAGCTCTGCATTTACCTTTAGAGAAGCTATTGGGAAAGATCGGGATCATTTATTTCATGACTTACAATTTGGATGGCCAAAGGGGCTTTTGGTTATGGAGGATAAGATACGAGAACTTCAGAAAAAGGCATGCCTTGGAATCCATGAAAGGGACTTTAGGTCACTTCAGGTAGACTTAGAGGCACTGCTCGGTCTTTTGGAGGATCTCAAACAAGGAACCGTAAAGGCACATGCTAGTCACGACTTAGTAACATGTGAATGTGTAAACATAAAGGAAACAAAAGAAATGAGTTTTAATAAATGTGAGCAATTTATTTCGGGAACTGGGTTTGATACAGAATTGTATCAACCAGATATAGACATCCTTCACTGTGTCAGCGTACCTGGTCTAGTGTCCCATGAACCTAGTTCTGCAAATGCTACTAATGCATTAGAAGGAAAATTTTTTGAACTTCTGAGGGAGTTGGATGAGTCGAAAGCTGAACGGGAAAGCTTAGCAAAGAAAATGGACCAGATGGAATGCTACTATGAAGCACTTGTTCAGGAGCTAGAAGAAAACCAGAGGCAGATCCTGGGGGAGTTGCAGAATCTGAGAAATGAGCATTCTACTTGCCTGTATACAGTTTCATCTGCTAAGGCTGAGGTGGAGACAATGCGTCATGACCTAGACGAGCAAATATTGAGATTTTCTCATGAAAAACATGATTTGGAGTCCCTCAACAAGGAGCTGGAAAGAAGGGCTTTTAGTTCAGAAGCAGCACTCAAGAGGGCAAGGCTGAATTACTCCATTGCTGTGGACCAGTTACAGAAAGACCTTGAACTACTATCTTCCCAAGTGGTGTCTATGTTTGAGACTAATGAGAATCTCATCAGGCAAGCTTTTGTAGATTCATCACAACCAAACTATCAAGAATATTCACATACAGTACAAAACCAGAAACTGAATTCAGAGGAATCTCATGTCACCAGACTCTTGGAGTGCCAGAATCAGTTCATTAGACAAAAGGAACAACCCTTGGGTGGAGATATTCTTTTAGAGGACTTGAAGAGATCACTTCACTTGCAGGAAGGTCTTTATAGGAAAGTAGAAGAAGAAGCTTCTGAAATGCATTTTCTGAATTTATACTTGGATGTCTTTTCAAAGACTCTAGAGGAATCTTTGCTTCAAGCCAGTGCTGACATTAGACTGATGAAAGAGAGAATGGATGAACTTGCACAGCAGCTAGAGCTTTCAACTGAATCCAAGGAGTTACTGATGCAAAGGCTGCAGACTGCTTTGAATGACATTCATTTCCTAAATGAGTACAAGGCCACTTGCATTGCCAAGTGCAATGACATGGCTCTGCAAAACCAAATGTTAGAAGCTAATTTACAAGATGTCACCTGTGAAAATCGTCATCTTTCACAGAAGATAACTGAATGTGAATCCCTTCTGCTGGAGTTCAAAAGTTTCGAGAGCAAATATGAGGCCGGTGCCGCAGAGAAAATAGAGTTGGCGGATTCATTGGAGAAGAAATCTCTGGAAAATGACAATCTTCGGCATGAGATTTCTTCTTTGCAAGAAGAGTTGAAAACAATCAAAAGATTCAAAACTAAGTTTGATGAGCTGACTTCTTTAAATGAAGATGTGCAGGATACTGTCAATTTTCTGCAAAATAAGATGAAGAGCTTGCTGTCTTCTTACGGAGAATTTTCTACTGAATTGTCTCTTTGTAGCGAGTCCATTGATCAGGATTTGGGTTCCAAGGGCTTGAAAAGCGTTGTGTTGCTATTAGAAGAGCTCCAACAAAATGCTTGTCAGAAGATATGCCAACTCATGGAAGAGAAGAAATCCCTCATAGATGAAAAGGAGAGGGCTCAGGTGTCCTTAAGCAGAGCAGAATCAGATATTGTGCTCATGAAGAAGAAGTTCGAATATGATGTAAGAGAAATGGTTCATAAACTAGATGAGTCTAATGCTTTGGTGCAGAACCTTCAGTTAAAAGTCGAGACTGTTGCAGACAAACTGAAGGTGAGTTCAGAAGTTGAAGAGGACCATGCACAACAGCATAGAGAACTTCTTTCTGATCTTGATCATCTGGAAGTTGAGCTGCAGCAACTTAGTTCTAAGAACAGGGATCTTGGTCAAGAAATCTTGGCACTAGAGATTGTAACTGAGGAACTTGGAAGGAGTAAGCGGGCAATAGCAGAACTAACTGAGGAAAACCGGTCTTTGATCTTGACTTTACAGAATAAATCTGAGGAATCTGCTAAGGTTGCAATGGAAGTCAACACATTAAAAGAAAGTTTGCAGTCACTTCACAATGAGCTGCATGGTGAAAGAAGCTTGAGGGATGAATTAGAGACTATGGTTCGAGATCTTACTTCCCAATTAAATGAAAAGCACTACCAAATGCTAGATTTTGAGCAGCAGAAATCTGAAGTAGGTCATCTCAAGCAGACAATGGCAGAACTAACTGAGGAAAACCAGTCTTTATTATTGTCTTCTCAGAATAAATCTGAGGAATCTGCTAAGCTTGCTGTGGAAATCAAGACATTGAAAGAAAGTTTGCAGTCACTTCATAGTGAGCTGCATGGGGAAAGAAGCTTGAGAGATGAATTAGAGAGTAAAGTTACAGATCTTACTTCCCAATTAAATGAAAAGCACTACCAAATGCTAGATGTTGAGCAGCAGAAATCTGAAGTAGGTCATCTCAAGCGGACAATCGCAGAACTAACTGACGAAAACCAGTCTTTATATTTGTCTTCTCAGAATAAATCTGAGGAATCTGCTAGGCTTGCAATGGAAGTCAACACATTGAAAGAAAGTTTGCAGTCACTACATAATGAGCTGCATGGGGAGAGAGGCTTAAGAGATGAATTGAAAAGTACAGTGACAGATCTTACTTCCCAATTAAATGAAAAGCACTACCTGATGCTAGATTTTGAGCAGCAGAAATCTGAAGTAGTCCATCTCAAGCAGCTTTTATCAGATCTAGAATTGGAGAAATCAAGAGTCTGCCATCTTTTGTTGAACTGTGAGGAACGCCTTAAATTTGCTAGTGAAGAATCTTCCTCTGTTGCAAGTCTGGAATCTCAGTTGTCTGAAATGCATGAATTTTTAATAGCTGCAGAAGTTAGACTTAGTTTCACAAGAAATTCGTATGAGGCATGGCTTGAGGAGCTAGTTCAGCAGGTTTCCTCCAAAGATAGGCTTCTTACTGAGCTTCAGAGAAGGAATCTTGATGTAGAGGCTGTACTTAGTAGTTGTCTTGCTCGTGAAGCTCAGTGCAATGAAGAAAATGCCGGATCTTTGGCAAGTCTAGACACACTAAAATCTGAGTTGCATGCCTGTATAGCTGAAAACAGATTACTACTTGATGCAAATAGTGTTTTGACATCTCAGCTTGAAGAGTACAACAGTAGAGCTGAAAGTGTGGATGTTAGTTATCGCGAGAAAAGTCAGCTTGCTATCGAAGTTGAGAGACTGAAGCGTTTGCTCTTGAGTTCTGAAGAAGATATTGATGATCTGATGGTTTCCAGGGAGGAACTGGAAGTCAAAGTTTTAGTACTCATAGCCAAACTGGATGAACTGTATGCTCAAATAACCCTGTTGGAGGCAAATAATGCTGAACTGATGACGCTGCGAAATCAGTGCAACGAGCTTACTTGGAAAGTGTCTGAGCAGAGTTTGAAGACAGAGGAGTTCAAAAACTTGTCCATCCATTTGAAGGAGCTTAAAGACAAGGCTGAGTCTGAATGTATCCATCTTCGTGAAAAAAAAGGGCCTGAAGGACCACCAACTGCTATGCAAGAGTCTCTGAGGATTGCTTTTATTAAAGAGCAGTATGAAACAAAGCTCCAGGAACTAAAGCACCAGCTCTCTGTCTCAAAAAAGCACAGTGAGGAAATGCTCTTGAAATTACAAGATGCTATTGATGAAATTGAGAATAGGAGAAAATCTGAAGCTTCTCACTTAAAGAAAAATGAAGAGCTCGGAGCAAAGATCTTGGAATTGGAGTCTGAGTTACAATCCCTAGTTTCAGACAAGCGTGAAAGAACAAACGCTTACGACATGTTAAAGGCTGAACTGGAGTGTTCATTAATAAGCCTTGAATGCTGTAAGCAGGAACAACACAAACTTGAAGCTTCTTTGAAGGAATGTAATGAGGAAAAGACTAAAATTTCTGTTGATCTCAACATGATGAGAGAATTGCTTGACAGTTCCACCTTGCCCATTCAGAGGGAAGGAGATGATGAATTGCAGAAAGTTGACAGAAATTTTCACCATAAAAATAAAATTGCAGGCATTTCAAGCCATGGAAGAATAAATGAAGACGGTGATTCTAATAATGATCTGACAGGGGACGTATATCCTAAGAGTATGGAACAAGATAGTACAATGAGTTGTGAAGATTCAGAAAACACATGTTTGGTTCCAGTCGATGAAGTTAGCTGTTCAAGTGCACTCACAAAGGTGCTACCTGAGCAGGTAATTAGTAACTCTTTGTTTCTAATGTTGATCTTTTGTCTCATGAATTGGATTTTGCATATAGGCAGTAAAATCTTTGTAGCATATGTATTTTATTCGTAAATCTCATAAAATTCGAATATGCCCTTGTCAGAATGCATGACTGGTGCTCAATTTACAATACAAGTTATGTTTAAGTGCACTTCTCATCAATCATCAGGCTGAATAGGTGAAAATTTTTCCAGTGCCAAGAAGAAATATTTGTAATAAAGCCCATTAAACTTTATCATTGATCTTTTCCAGTTGTGTGTAAGACTCAATTTAATTTTTTGTATAATCTAGTCAGTGATTTCTTTCCTTCACCTCTCTTTCTCTCATCTTCAATATAGAGAGATTGATAACCATTTGGAAGTCCTCTTGCTGCTCAATTTTTTCTGTCTATAACATTTTATCACTTCCCTGTAGTTCTGGTCATTCTAGTTTGCATTTGATTTTTAAGTGATTAATATATGTTGGACTACTTAGAATTTTATTAGAATCCATCTGGACTTCTTTGACAAGAATCCATTAATGTATCAATAACTCTAATTTTTATTTTTTCCTGTTCTCATTTATCATTCATCTGCAAAATATCTAAAACTTATTTGCATAATCATCTACCCAGGATATTCTTGTATCAACTGGTGCAAATGGAATTAAGAATCTCGCGCTTTTAAATCAAAAGAATCTTCATCCTAGTGACAGCAATCATCTAGCTTTTAGCAATGATCAATTCAGAGTCCAAAGTTTGAAGTCTAGCATGGATCATTTGAATGAGGAGGTATGTGACAATGCAATGAGAGAACCACTGTTAGTCAGTCTTAAATTGTCATTTTGGGCTCCTCATATAAAACTTTCTTGGAATAATGGCCAATGGCAATTTAATCCACTTTTTTTTTTTCTGCTTGCAGTTGGAAAGAATGAAAAACGAGAATTCACTTGTTTCACAAGGTGATCATAATCTTGACACTAAATTTCCAGGTTTACAGAAAGAGCTGCTGCAGTTACATAAGGTCAGATGCATTCTCTATGGCCTCAAAATTATCATAGTTCAATTTATCTAGGTTCTTATCCCGCTAGTTCCTCAGGCAAATGAAGAATTAGGAAGCATATACCCACTGTTCAATGAATGTGCCAGCAGTGGAAATGCAATAGAAAGGGTACTTGCATTGGAAATTGAGCTTGCTGAAGCACTACAAGCAAAAAAGAAATCAAGCATTCATTTTCAGAGGTATGACATCTCTTAAGAGTTCTGGTAACTTAGACATTCTGGGATAAATGTGTAGTTTTCTCTAAAATATAGCTGAAGAAAGGAAACATATAACGAATTTAACTCCTGTGTGGTTCAGTTCTTTCTTGAAACAACACAATGATGAAGAAGCAATTTTCCAAAGCTTTAAAGACATCAATGAGCTAATTAAAGACATGCTGGAAGTTAAGGAAAGGTATGCAGCTGTGGAGACTGAACTAAAAGAGATGCATGACCGTTACTCTCAGCTAAGCCTTCAATTTGCCGAAGTTGAAGGGGAGAGACAGAAACTCTTGATGACTCTCAAGAATGTTCGGGCATCCAAGAGAGCGCAACAGTTATTTCGGACCTCATCAGCCTTTATGGGAGATGCAACATCCACAATAACAAACCTACAATGATATTTTGCTTTCTCAGTTCTATAAAACACAACCCACAGACCCCCCCACCCCCCGGTTTAGAAGTAAGGCATCTTCATCTTGCTTTCCTAAATTTTTAATTATTATATTCATAGTAGTCATATATATATGATGGGTTACTGAGCTACTGCAACTACAGTGTCAAATTTTCAAGCTTGGTTGGGATCTCCACATCGAAGCAGCTGTATTTTATGTAAATAAAAATATGTTTGCCTATATTTAAAACCATAAATTAGTATCATAAGGTATAGTCCTGTAACATTTCGATCCTTTCCTTTTGCAGTCTCAGTGGTGAATTCCTTCTGCTGTATAGTTTATCAAATTATTTGATTTGCAAAATTATTTTAATTTTATTCACAGGAACATGATTGTCATTTTCTTCTTTTTTCTCCCTCTTCATATCCTTTCTGTGGTTTTCTGTTCTCTTTTTGTTCTTTTTGTGCTTTTTGTGGATTACTGTTTACCTGCGTTTTATTTAACACTTTTGAGGTACCGATGCAACGTGGCCAAGTTGGTATTGATTTTGAATTACGCTACTTCTTTTCTCCTATAAGAATGGAGCCTCATTTCCTCACTTCCCAGCATTGAGACAAAAGTATGAGATGAATTACACTTTCAGGTTTAAGATAGCAACTCTTCACACTACAAGATGTAAGCACTGTGCAAATCATGTCAGTATGCACGTGAATAATGCTTCTGCCATCAGAAGGCACTCCAATTACAATGAACACCCCAATGTTACAGAACTGCTCACTGCTTTTATAGTTTTTTTTTTTTTTTTTTTTTTTTTTTTTTTTTTTTTTTTTNGTTTTTTTTTTTTTTTTTTTTTTTTTTTTTTTTTTTTTAATTTTTGAATCTCTCTTACAAGCAATGAAGGAATAATATCTTGGCAAGAGACTTCCAAGCTTCCCCTTTCTGCAGCCCCCAGAAACCGAAATTCCTCAAATACAATTTCCTACGTCCTGACAACCATCTAATAGAACATGTAAAGAGCTCTAACACCAACACATAAGCTTTAACAATTTCTCTACTTGCAGTTACAAGATTGAGCAGGAACACCTGGACTTCTTTGGAGAATCCTTCAGCCATTTATCTGAGAAAGAAGCATCAGCCTTTAGTTCTAACATACAGATCAATATAATTTATTTATGAATGCATATCCATGAACAAATGTTTAACTATATAAATGCTTGAGAAAGTGCCTGATATAGCCTTGTCATCCGAGTCTCTGCTAAAGGTCTAAGCTCTACTACAGGCTTTCCTAGCTAGTAGAGACGCAATAAATTTACCAAAAGCATAATATTCTCTTCAATTTCTCGCAGAAGTACCACAATTTATAAGGCCATAGTGGTAGCTTAAAGATGAAATAAGAAGCAAAAGAATTAAGAGTTGCATTGTAAACTAGAGAAAGGACTAGATCGCAAGATAGCAATCAGGAATTTCTTAAGAATCAGGGTCTATGAGCATTAATTGATCTTAACAAAAACATAGGCTGATTATCAATTAATTGCAACAGGACTATAACAATATCATACAGAAGATGGTCATGTTGTTTTTGATACAACATGGTCGATGATTTATCTGTATAATTCTAGCTAGGAAAGATGGTCCAAGGATACAACCAGAAGCGGAATTTTGAGCTTATCGAGCTGTTTGTTTGCAGAACAGAAAAAGGTAAATACTGAAGCACACATCATTTCCATGCAGAAATATGCAGACTGTACATTAAGTTATGTAGGTATGTGGATTACCGCTGTTTTTGTCTGGTAAAGAAGGACGCAGAACAACATGCATAGTGATGACACCTCCTGGGAGTTCAACAACGTGGAGTTTGGAGTCAGCAATTGTTCTGTTGTTTTCCAGTATCTTTCCAGCGTGAATGAGCTGCACGTTGTTCACTGTCTTCGGACCATTTTCTTTGTCTGCCAAATAGAAGCAGCTATCCTCACCAGTCAATTCTCATTACCAACAAACAAGTGGAAATCAAAACTTACGCACAAACCATCATAGGCCTATAATTTTTAAGCTCGAAATTATCACATCAATCATTAGAAATTTATTATTCGAAGAGAATAAACATGGGTGTTTAACTAGGCAAAACCATTAGCAATACCATAGTACCATTTCTAAAATCATTTTCTGTTCTTTTTTCCGATCAGTGAAGCAAAAATATCAAAAACAATCTTATTAAGAAAAGAAATGCAATTATATCATCTCAACTTGCAAAGGAGTAGACAAGATCAAAAAGGCAAAAAGTTCAGCAATTATGATAAAAGACTTCCAACAAATCCAGCCAATAAGGAAAAATTATCTTCATACAATCACCAACTCATTGTGAAAATGCTCAAAAAATTCAAGATTGAATGAAGTAACATTAGTTGAAGAAAAAAGAATAACCTTTTGGCCACTCTGCAATTATTTTCTCTTTAAGAGTTGCCACAGTCGTTGATGGACTATACTTATGTGGACCTATGTCGGTGCCATCTGCAAGCCTGAACTTGAGCTCTACCAAATCTTCTTCTGCCATTGATGAATCAATTTCTTCTCATAATACTCTCCACAAACCAGCTGAAATTCTTTGGAAACAGAAAAGTCAACAATCTTCCCCTACAAAGCCTTCTCTTGGTAAAGCAAAAAAATAAAATAAAATAAAATTTAAAAGAAAAACTGACAACTCCTTTTCTTCATATGAATATCAGTACTATAGAAGGAAATCAAAGAACCCAGATCAGTTTTCATTAAGATTAACCTCAAAAGTCACAATCAATTGAATTCAGACATCAAAAAACAATGAAAGACAGAGTGTTTTAATCAAGAATCAGGTAATCTAGCCATGCTAAGACAACAACTGTGACTCATTGGAAATCTTTAAGAAAGAGAAGGAAGAAACAGACAAACTTCAACTTGCTTGAATTACTTGATGTAGAAAGAAAGAAATAAGCTAACCAAATGGCAACTTTTCAAGTTAGATTTTTACACGAATCTAACGGAAAAATCTAATCACATTGAAAATGCCATATTTACTACATTACCCTATTTGTTTTATTTTAATTATATGCAACCAC